>PVJS01035373.1:0-21050 GCA_004027185.1 Glis glis | reverse complement strand
CCGACTTCTCCCTCTGCTCTTACTGGGCTGCGCTGGTTCTCTGTTCCTTCACGGTGAAGGCATATGCATCTGAAGACCGTCCCATGTCTGCTGCTCACTGAATGCTCAGGCTCTGTCCTCAGGACTGATGTGAATACAGTCTCAGGTGGCAGCTTCCTCGGGCAAGCAAGCATGGGGAAGCATAGACAGGTATGGAGCCCACCGTAATTAGTCATCCAAATGAAGGGCTGGAGGGACAGGCTGACTGTTCTCCATTAAATGACCTTGGAGGCTCAGTGCGCAGAGCTCATAATTAACCAAATTGGTCCACACTACCCCAGTCTCTAAGGACTTCCCAGCTTAATGGATGAAGGAGACAAAGAGGAAATGACTGTCCAGAAACGTTTTTAAATGCTTTTCTTTGTGAATTGGGATATACACCTTAATGAGGTTCAGAGTCGTACAAACAGACGTGCACACGGGTCTTGTGAATTTCCCTTCAGGTCCCCGCTCACTGCCCCTCCCTGTACAGGTTAGTGAGACTGGTAGTGATACTTTCATGCATGGATGTAGCATAATTTGAACTGTTTCTTTCATCAATTCTTTCCTTTCCTCTCCTCACCTCCCTCCCCCAATTCCCTTTCACTATTCTACTGGTCTCGCTCCTCAATTACCTAAGATCCCGCGTGTTTCCTATTTTCTCTCTAGCTTCCACATATGAGAGAAAACATGACCCTTGACTTTCTGTGACTAACTGATCTCACCACCATAATGTTCTCTAGCCCATCCATTTTCCTGCAAATGACATAATTTTGTTCTTCTCTATGGCTGAGTAAAATTCCATTCAGTATATATACCACATTTCCTTTATCCATTCATCTGTTGATGGACAGCCTTCCAAAGGAATTAAAGTCAGAATGCTATAGTATACATGCATATCCATATCTATAGCAACACGATTCACAATAGTCCAGAAAGAAGTCTTTGATTACAGTAAAATACAGGACAAATTTTTATTATAATTGTTAGTGCATATTAATTGTACAAAATAATGGGTTTCATTGTGACATTTTCATAAAGTGTATAAGGATTCACATTCCTTTAAGAAAAATAGGGCTTAAGAAATAGGCTTCCACATTTAAGGGAAAAATTCATTCTACTTAAAGGAAATTAAGAGGCAGTCAAATATAATTGATCCCTTTCATGCTCTGGGTAGTGATTGAGTCTTATAGGTTTGTGCATGAAAGGGAGGGAAGAAGGAGGGAATAGGGTGGGATTGAAGGGAGGGCTAAATGTGCAATGTGTGCATGTATGATGTTCATACCCTGACATATATCAAAATGTATAATTACAATGCACCAATAAATGAACATAAAAAGTAAAAAAATATAATTGATCACAAGTACTAATGTTTTCTAATTTTATTGACCCTTTGTATACATTTGTCACATATAAATCATAAATAGAGCACCTGTTATCCATTTAATCCTTACTCAATATAGGTGTTATCAAAGAGAAATCAACTCAAAGCTGGTGTGGTGGCACATGCCTGTGATCCCAGTAATTGGGAGGCTGAGATAGGAGGATTGCAGGTTCAAGTCTAGCCTCATCAACTTAGAGAGATCCTCAGCAACTTAGTGAGATTGTGATTCAAAATAAAAAGTATAGCTGGGCATGGTGGCACACACTTATAATCCCAGTACTTGGGAGGCTGAGACAGGAGGATCTCAGGTTCGTGGCCAGACTCAGCAACTTGTGAGGCTCTCAGCAACTTAGTGAGACCCTGTTTCAAAATAAAGAATAAAAAATCAGGCTGGGGGTGGATCTCAGAGGTAGAATGCCCCTGGGTTCAATCCCTAGTACTACAAAAAATGAAATAAGTAAAAAGTACAATAGATCTGCTCAGAAATAGAATGTCCCTGGATTCAGCCTCCAGTAGAGAGAGAGAGAGAGAGAGAGAGAGAGAGAGAGAGGGATATAGACCTAGTTCACATTGCTGAGTTTCAGAGATACTAACTCACACTATTGTACATAAATAAGAAGTGGAGTCACAGCACTAAAAACTGATTTGGCAGTTTCTGTGTCTTCCCTGTGGCCCATGGCTAGCCTTCCTCTAGGAAATGATGTAGGTATTACCCACTGCCTTCCTGTGATCTACCAAATCCCCCAAGCATTAATTACATTCACTAATGAGGCATTGCTCACCAATACCCGTCTCCTACCTAATGTAAAAAATATACCCATTCCTCCTACCCATAACATTGGCTACCACCATTATACTATGAAGAATTATGAGATATTAAAGCCATTAGAGCACAAAATAATGTTACCAAGCAGGCAGAATAACGAGGTCTCTAAATGATTGCAACATGCAGCTCATCCTTTGTGGACTCTTCCTGTCCATGTACCTGGTCGCGGTGCTGGGGAACCTGCTCATCGTCCTGGCCGTCAGCTCTGACTCCCACCTCCACACCCCCATGTACTTCTTCCTCTCCAACCTGTCCTTGGCCGACATCTGTTTCATCTCCACCACAGTCCCAAAGATTTTTATGGATATCTAAACGCATAGAAGAGTCATGTACTATGCGGGCTGCCTGACACAGAAGTCAAGAATAATAAAATTATTCTTGGAGGTATGAATGATATGCTTCTGATTGTGATGGTCCATGTCAGGTTTGTGGCATCTGTCACCCCTTGTATTATTAAGTCATCATGAACCCTTGCCTTTGTCTTCTTAATGTTGATCTCTTTGTAGTTAGTTTTTTAGACTCCCAGCTGCACAACTTGATTGTTTTACAATTTCCCTACTTCAAGGATTGTGGAAATGGCAAATTCCTTCTTTGACCCTCCTCAACATCTTAATCTTGCCTGTTCTGACACCTTTATCAATAAAACAGTCATGTGTTTTATCATTGCCATCTCTGTGTTTTTTTTTCTGTCTGTTATTTGGATCTCATCATGTTTCATAATATAATGGTGGTACCCATGGCTAGGGGAGAGAAAAAGAAAATATTTTAAAATGTGTACAAATTTCCGGTTTGTGAGTCAGAAGAATTTCTGGGGATAGATGACATTGATGGTTGCACAACATCGTAAATGTCATTAGTGTCACTGAACCACACATCTATAAATGATATAAACAGTAATTCTGTGTATATTTTACTACAATAAATAATGGAAATAAATGCAGATGAATCTTTCCAAAGTAAATCAGATCCAGAAATACTAGTGCCGCGAGTTCTGCTTCACATGTGCAAACTAAGCAGTCAATTGGGAAGGGTCTATGTCAGGGGTCAGAGTGTAAGACAGGTGGTTAGACGTGATCAATGAGTGCCAAATGCCTGTATGGAAATATCACACTGGATCCCAATAATATGTACAATTTATATGTGTTAATTTATTTTGTTTTTTGCCATTGCATGGTATTTTATCCCTTTATTGGTACAATGAAATTATACATCATAGTGAAATTCAAAGTAATACAAACATACATGCACACATCACTTGGTGTATTTCTCTCCATGTACCTACTTCCTCTTCCTTCCTTCCTTCCTCCCTCCCTATACATGTTAGTGAGATTGGTAGTGAAACCTTATGGATGTAACGTTATTTGAAGTATTCCCTTCCTTTTTCTGTTTTACATGTTTTTATTGGTGCATGGTAGTCTCACATCACAATGAGTATCAGTTTGGTGTTAACATACATGCACACAGCTCTTGGTGTCCCTCCCTCCTGCCTCCCCCCCACATGTAGCACTGAGAATGATATTGGTATAATCTCATAGGTACACATTGTTTGTGATAGTAATTCGATAGATTCACTTCTTTCTTGTCCTTCCCCTTCCCTTGTACCCCTTCCCTTGCACCACTGAGGGTTCTCTGTTGTCATTGGAGTCCGTTTTGTATCCCCATGACTCCCTAGGTTATGCATATTAATGAAAACATATGACCCTTCTCTTTTTGTGATTGGCTAATCTCACTTAACATAATGTTCTCCAGATCCTTCCATTTTCTTGCAAATGCTGTTATTTTGTTCTTCTTTATTGCTGAGTAGAACTCCATTGTGTGTATTTCCCATAATTTAATCCTCCTTTTTCCCCTCCCCACCTCCCTCCCTCGGTCCCCTTCCACTATTTCATTGTTCTCTCTCCTCATTTGACTGAAGTCCCTTTTGCTTCCTATTTTTGTTCTAGTTTCCACGTATGAGAGAAAACATGAACCCTGACTTAACTTGAAAAGACACCGAAGAAGGGCCTATTCCACGCAAACTTCCTGCGGAAGAGACTAGAACCCGTAGGGAATGTTCATTTTCTCTTCTTCATCTTCCTCCAATAAAATTAGGAAGTCCTTGGAGATGTGGAGAACATGGGCCTATTTGGCTAAATATGAGCTCTGTGCATTGAGCCTCCAAGGTCATATAATAGGCAATATTCAGGCTGTACCTGCAGCCCTTCGGAGTTGATGGTTCCAGTCCAGCAGGCTCCATACCGGTGCTTTCTGCTCCATGGTTGTCTGCTTCTGGAAGCTCCTTCTGGCACTTTGTTCCTAACCACCCGGAGGAGTGAGCCTAAGCTTTGATGCTCAGGGCACCTGCTTCGGAGATCTTGGGATCCACAGGCTTTAGTCATGACCCAACACAGAGGCAACTTAACACAGTAAGTTCTGAAAGAGATGCTGGATGGAGCAAAGCCCGTCAGAAGTTGTTTTCTCCTCACTGGGAAAAATACAACAGTTTGGGCAGCCATATGGGAGAGTGGAGTGTGTAAAATTTCAGCTAAGAGAACTGTGAAATCCGCCCACCCTGGTACTACTTCCAATAGATATTTCACCCATGTTAGCAGGAAATGGTCCCCCAAACAGTTTCCTAAGCGATGTAAAGGGACGGACGGGGAAGGTGATCGTATGATGGGGAAGGAGGACGATAGAACATCATGGGGGCATCCTCAGTGCCAGACTCAGAGCTCTGTGTTGTACTCAGTTTGTTTCATTTCATCTGCACAATTATCCTCTAGGTATTATGCGGGCCCACATAATTACTGCTTAAAGGAAATTAAAAACTACATTATATTTATGTAATTTTGCCACATTGTTAGGTACATATGAGTAAAGCTATGTCTGAATTGAACTGTGTGGCTATGATCGCTAGGCATCTTTTCAGGAGAATTCTAGCAGGTCATCCCCTAGACAATCGAACCAGCTATTTCACTCCCAGAAAAGGAAGAAGTAGCATTTTATGTTACAGGCATTGTGGTTTTAGGTGTAATAGAATTAAGCTGTATTTGGATTTTTTTGGCTGTGTGAACACAGACACCAGACATCTTGCCAGGAGAATCCTGGAGCTTTTCTTCTTGATGACCAGACCAGCTCTTTCAGTTCCTGTCACTCTAAGAGAACGCTTGCTCACTGTCCCCTTCCTTTTAGTGGTGACTACAGGTCACAGAGCAGAGAACTGTGTGGTGCCAGCAACATCAAATATAGGAAGGATAAATTGGACATGGTGGCGCATGCCTGTAATCCTAGTACTTGGGAGGCTGAGACAGAAGGAGCACAGGTTTGTGGCCAGCATCAGCAACTTAGTGAAATCCTGTTTCAAAATAAAATATGAAAAGAGCTTGGGGTATAGCTTGAAGGTAGAATGCCCCTGGGTTCAATGCCCAGTAACACAAAAAATGTGGGTGCTTAGTGGTAAAATGAAACATCTATCAGTTGTTTGAAGCTGAAAAGCTCTCCTCCACCCGCATATTACCTGGAAATTCTCATTCTGCTGTATGGAGAAAGGCCCAAGAATTTTCAAAGGATTGTCAGAACAATAAATTTATAAATTATGTGATTTCCCTACCTGAGGTAATGCTGTGTATCAGTTAAAGCATTTGAAGTAGATGCATCTAATACACAGGGAGACTTAAACCCCTATGCCTTTTTAAACTATTGCAGTTCAGCGCAACAGGTGCTGTGCTGTAGACTACTTACATGAGCTCTAGGTATTTTTAGGGAAGTTTTAAAAAATACTATTTATTGGTACATATATAGAGATACTGACATGGAAACATTAAGAGGAAAATATATCCATCTAATTCATAATTTTAATTACCTTTGAGGACAGGCATGGAGGAGAATGAAATCATTCAGAGATACCAAGAATTCCAATCCATGAGTAATAGATAAAATCTGTGGAATATATTAGTTGTTCAGCATATATTATTAAATTTGATATTTTAATATCTGTGGTGTATACGTAGTAGACAGTGATAATAGATTGAAATAATGGAGATTTTCTGAATGTCAGAAAATATTCGAAGGCAGCGATTCTCAGTGCAATCGTAAGAAAGCACCACAAAGAAATTCACCTGCAGATATTCTGATGAAATTGGTTTTGGTCTGAGATGTGATTGGATATTTTCAAATGTCCACAAGCAAATAAATTGATAAATGAAACAGAGAACAAGTCTACAAAATGTAAAAGGTGTCTTCAATTTTTAAAATACATGGGCAATTGAACTGAATAGAAACTTCTCAAAAGAATAAATACAATTGCCAACAAATATGTTCAACATTATTGTAATCAAGGGAAATGCAAATAAAACTACACTGTGATTCAATCCAAACCTGGTTAGAATGGCAATCATTTAGGACACAAACAGAGCTGTGTGTAGGCATGTCCCTTTCACTCTGAACTTCATTGTGATGTGAGATTGCAATGCACCAATAATAGTATATTTAAAAAAGAATACGTGTATACTTCTACCACCCTGAAACTCATCAAAATGTATGATTACAATGCACCAATAAATAAATAAATAAATAAAATTTCCAGAAATAAAAAAGTAAGCAGCCGGGCGTGGTGGCGCACGCTTGTAATCCCAGTACTTTGGGAGGCAGAGACTGGAGGATCCGATTCGCGGCCAGCCTCAGCTCTCTCGCTCTCTCTCTGTCTCTCTGTCTCTCTCTCTCTACTTAGTGAGGCCCTCCGCAACTTCGTGAGACCCGGTTTCAAAATAAAGTATAAAAAAATAGGGCCGGGGGTGTAGCGCGGAGGTAGAATGCCCCTGGGTTCAATCCCTGGTACCGCAAAAAAAAAAAAAAAAAAAAAAAAGAAACTATAAACTTTACGTTAGCATTTAGATAATGCAATTGTAGCTCTTACAAAGTATATGTGAATATTCTAAGTCAAAGAAATATGGAATCTTGTCTCACAATTAAATGAGGAATATTTGACTGCTTCTTAGTTTCCTTTAATTAGATTATTTTTGGTACTAGAGATTGAACCCAAGGGCCCTCCTCTACCTCTTAGCTACACCCCAGCCTTTTTATTTTTTATTTTGAAACAGGTGTCACTAATTTACCACATGCTGGCCTCGAACCTGTGATTCTCTTGACTCAGTCTCCCAAATCCTGGGATTACAAGTGTGCACCTTGTCCCTAGATTAAAGGGGAAAGATATTTCATGTTCCTTCTTCTCTCTTATAAACTGGGACCAAATAGTGGTATATGCATATATGAATATATCACTATAAATGTCGCCATTAAGGACAATTACAAAACACTAATAAAATAAATAAATAGATAAAAGGAAAAAAATTGACTAATCAGAAAAAGTGGGCTGTATTTTACTGATATCACAGACTTGATATGTCTAATGTTATCAGTCTTCTAACACCGTTCAGTTGAGTGTTGCTAAAGTAGGTGTGTATAGACATACACACAATGGAATTCTATTCAGCAATAAAGAAGAACAAAATTATGTTATTTGCAGAAAAATGGATGGACCCAGAGAACATTAAGTTAAAGGAGATTAGTCAGTCACAGAAAATGAAGGGTCATATGTTTTCTCTCATATGCGGAAGGTAGGGAGTAATTGGGATACCAGAGGGACTCCAGATAATGGAGGAGAAAATGCAGTGGAGCCAGGGAGGTGGTCCAGGGGAAGGGGGGGAGGGAGAACCAATGAAGGAATCACTTCTGTTGACATTATGAACATATGTGAGAATACCAATGTCAATCTCAATAGCCTGTATGGGGAAACGGGGAGAATGGGGAGGGAGCCGGGGGAAAGCCCGCCAAGTGTGTGCATGTAGGTCACTATCACTTTGAACTACATTATGATGTGAGACTATAATGCACCAATAAAAGTTTTTAAAAAATAAGAACATTCATGGTCAAGGTGTTAAATCAAGGTTGTGGATGGATATAGATTGGTCTTCAGAAAATACATCATAAGTAAACCCTTTGAAAAGATAAGGTATCTATGTATAAAAGGAGAATAATACAGAAACCAATAATGCCAGAGTTCTAAGAGTAGGTTTATTGTAAGTGAGATACATTGCTGAAGGTGTATTGATCTTGAGTACGAACACTTGTGAGTATGTGAAGTCAAATAGATGCAGTGTATTGGTGCTGGTTTATCTCTTTATTTCCAACCTTTTTTCTTTTTCAATAGGTGTCCAAGCAATACAGAAGCTCAAAATCTGGCAAGTGTCTCCGAATTCCATCTGCTGGCACTCTCAGAGGACCCAGAACTGCAGCCCGTGCTCTCTGGATTCTTCCTGTCCATGTACCTGGTCACGGTGCTGGGGAACCTGCTCATCGTCCTGGCCGTCAGCTCTGACTCCCACCTCCACACCCCCATGTACTTCTTCCTCTCCAACCTGTCCTTGGCGGACATTGGTTTCATCTCCACCACGGTCCCAAAGATGATCATGGACCTCCTAACTCACAGCAGAGTCATCTCCTATGTGGGCTGTCTGACACAGATGTCTCTTTTTATCATTTTTGGAGGTATGGATGGCATGCTTCTGACTGTGATGGCCTATGACCGGTTTGTGGCCATCTGTCACCCCCTGCACTACGCAGTCATCATGAACCCTCGCCTCTGTGTCTTCTTCGTGTTCCTGTCTTTTCTAGTTAGCCTTTTTGATTGTCAACTGCACAACTTGATTACCTTACAATTTCCCTACTTCAAGGATGTGGAGATTGCTAATTTCTTCTGTGATCCCTCTCAGCTTCTTAGCCTTGCTTGTTCTGACACCTTTACCAGTAACATAGTTATGTATTTTGTTGCTGCCATTTCTGGGTTTCTTCCCATCTCAGGGATCCTTCTGTCTTACTGCAAAATTGTTTCCTCCATTCTGAGAATCCCATCCTCAGGTGGGAAGTACAAAGCCTTCTCCACCTGTGGGTCTCACCTGGCGGTTGTTTGCTTATTTTACGGAACAGGCTTTGGGGTGTACCTTGGCTCAGCTGTCTCACATTCTCCACGGAAGAGTGCAGTAGCCTCACTGATGTACACAGTGGTCACCCCCATGCTGAACCCCTTCATCTACAGCCTGAGGAACAGGGACATCAAAAGTGCCCTGAGGAGGCTCCTCAGCAGGATAGCATAATCTCAACATTGTAGCACCCATTTCAAATGTAGAATATAAAAGGCTGTAATTAACCTTTTAACAAAGAATATAAAAGACTGAAATTAACCTGTAACCATGTACCCCTGTAAATCCTGCCTCCTTGGCCATATTATACTTGTAGGTTAGTGTCTTTAATTGGTCATCATGTTTCATAGTAGAATGGTAGTACCTGGCATTGGAAGTGGGAAGGATGGGGAGTTTTTCAAAGATGCACACAAAAAAATCAGTTTGGGAAGATGAAGAATTCCTGGAGCTGGATGATGGTGAAGTTCGGCGATGTGAATATAATTGATGACACTGAACTGTGTACTTTTAAACGGTTAAAATGGTACATTTATATTATGCATATTTTATTTCAATAATAATGCAAATAAAACGCAGCTTCATCTTCAAAAATCAGCCAGTCCCAGAAAGTCACAGGCCATATGTTTTCTCTCATATGTGGAAGCTAGAAAGAAAATAGGAACCATAAGGGACTTCAGATAAATGAGGAGAGAGACCAGTGGGACAGTGGAAGGGGATCAGGGAGGAAATCGGGGAGAGGGGGAAGAGGAACTGAAGAAGGGAATAGTTCAAATAATACTCTAACAATGTATGAAGATGTTGCTACCGATCTCACTGACATGTTAGGGGAAGGAGGAGGGGAAAGTGGGGTGAGATGAAGAGGGAAATATACCAAGTGTTGCGTGTATCTCACTGTGATGTGTAATTACAATGCACTAATAGAAGTTAAAAAATAAGCCGGGCGTGGTGGCGCACACTTGTCATCCCAGTACTTGGGAGGCTGAGACAGGAAAATCGCAGGTTCACAGCCACCCTCAGCAACTTGTGAGGCCCTCTGCAACTTAGTGAGACCCTGTTTCAAAATAAAGAATAAAAAATAGGACTTGGGGTGTAGCTCAGAGGTAGATGCCCCTGTGTCCAATCCCCAGTACTGCAAAAAACAAAAATGTTAAAAAATAAAAAGAAAAGGAAAGAAATGAAAATTGTGCACAGTACACACACGCTTTCTCATAAGTAAATGAAGTGCCCAAAGTCTTTTCTAGACGTTTCTTTTTCCTTTATTATTCCTCCACGAGTATTAGGAAGTCCTAAGAATAACGTAGAACAATTTGGTAAGTTGTGAGCTCTGTGCATTGCTTCGGGTGGTGTAATAGTTGATAATCAGCACGTGTCTCCCTGCTTTCAGTGCGAGGGTTCCAAGTTCAGTGGGGTCCACACCTGTGTCTCCTCCTCCCATGAGTGTGTGCATCTAGAAGCTCCTATCTTATACTGTATTCCCATTAATCCTGAGGATGGAGACTGTGCATCAGACAGGAGATGAATTGGATCTTCACTTCTTGATCATGACCCAGCAGTGATGCACTGTAACTTGGGAAACAGAGAGGAATGTTATTGATGCAGGAAAGGCTCTTGGAAGAACTGCTGACTCCTCATCAGGACAAATTTGACAGTTTGGGTACGGGAGATGACCAATTTGCAAGATTTCAGCTATGTGTACTATGATGTTTATATCCTTGGTTGAGGTGGGGACACCGGAAATCTCATTCAAAATTTTACTTTCTTCTTATGCAGATTATTTTTCCCACAGACATGTCACCCGTGTTAATAGAAAACCATCCGCCCCTCTGAACTGTTCCCTCAGTTTCTGAAAGGATTTACGAAGGTCATGTTGGGGGTGATGAGGAGGAAGGTAGTGACCACAACATTCTGAGCCGTGATGGGGGCCTTTCTCATGCCAGGGTCTAAGCTCCTTCCTAAGTAGTTTGAATCATTTCAGGTATACATTCTTCACCAAATTACAAGAATCCACATTACTGCTATTTGACAGAAAAGAAAAGATTGGGGCATTTCACGTAACTTTTATCAGGTCATTATGTAGCAAACGGTAAAGATATGTTTTGAATTCCCCTGTCTGATTGCAGACACAGGGCCTATAGCCAGGGAAATCATGGCAGCTTGCCCCCTTCTTAACGCAACCGGCCATTTCATTCCCTGTTGTTCTAGGGGGAGGCCCGTTGTCCACCGTGATCTTCCCTTGGGGGTACCTGGCTGATCATAGGGCACAGTTGCATTTGGTACCTGCTGCATCAACTGTATGAACCACAGCTGAGATCGTAGGTCAAGATCATAGGAAGAGGAGACAGAGTAAGCCAGCTCAGCTCTCTCCTGCCTTCACGCCAAGAAACCCTTGCACTGGTCCACATCTTGGGGCGTTTCTTGTAATCAACTCATTCAATTTCTGAAGTAGATGCAGGATGCAGAGCAAGGTGCTGACGGAGAGAGAGTCTCTGGTGATCACCTCTCTGCAGAAACCAAGTTCAATAGCTATCCATGCACCAAACTCCCCTTGCAAGAGATAAGGAAATCATGTGACAGATCATAATTCCTTCTTTTAGTATGTCAAAATACAAAAAGGTATTGAAGAAAGCAGGATGGAATGAGTTGCCTGAATCTCCTCCTTCCTAACTCCAAACGGCTCAGTTTGGAGAGACATATCTTAATAATCAGAGATATTAAGTCCAGGCCTTAGACTTAAAATCCAGTACCAAGCCTGACACAGTGAATTACAGTGTGAATAGAGGCCTACAACCAAGTCAACGCCCATGGCCCGAGATGCTGGAACTGCATATGCAGGGCTTCCTCTGACACCCCTCCTCCAAGCCTAGATGGCAGAGACGGAAGCAAGACTCCACCCTTTGGGGAGCAGGACATAAAAGTTGGCACAGTACTTTGGCTTGGAGCTCAGTGTTAGGTGTGCCCTTGTACCCATTTGAATCTGGGAATCCTGTACATAGCCCACAGGTCACAGAGCCACTAAACAGGGCCTCACACCAGGCAGGTATGAGGGTACCAGTAGTACAGTCTCCAGTTTCAGCCTGCATCGTTTCCAACCTTGGATGGGGTCTGGTGCACACCTGCCCTCCTCCCAAGACTGTGCAGGACTCTGCAGCCATGAGACATAGGTGCAGCCCAACTTATCATCAGGCTCAGTGGACAAGGGACGGTATTCACTTCCTGTCCCCAAACTCTGGGAGAACAAGCTATTTCCAAGCCAGCAGTAACAGATGAGGCTTTTGAACTGTCTCAGCACCAGGCGGAGACCTGTACCATGGTGGGATGGATTGTCATTTGGGCCTGAATAATTACCCGCAGTAGCATGCGTTCCAGTGCACCCCTGAGTATGTGAAGGTCCTTGTTTCTGTGAGACTCGAGTATGACCCAGTTTAATATCAGACTAGGTGGCTGATGAACTGCCTTCACCAACACTACTCCAAACTTAGTCAGCATTGCTTGGTGCAAGACCCCATTTGCTGGGGGATGGACAGGGTAGTTAGTGGGAGACTTTGCCTGGGAACATGATCTGGGCTGGTAAAGTCTAACACTGGGAAAATCTTAATGGTCCCCATCCCTAGGCCTGCCTGTAGATGGAGTATCTGGAATAGATCTGGTGCCAGGGGGGGACATGTGGCCCCAGTTTATCAGACTTCTATTTCAGACAGCAGTATGGGATCATGAGTTGGACTCAGGGGTGGTAGAGTTTGACTGTGGGCTCAGGGTGTGGTAGAGTTTGACAGCATTGGTGACCATGTATGTAGCATAGGAGCACAGTGTTGGTCTGTCTATGTTACTCGGCTGGGGCTGGGCAGAATTCCACAGTGTCTGACCACAGGCCAGTAACTGCAGACAAGGCATCTGTGACTAACTTACCCCCTTACCCCATCTCAGGGAAATGCTTGTGGGAGTGGACTATTCTTTCAAAGTATTCTAGTCCATTCTGGACAGCATACTAACTGTGGATTTGAGACAAACTTAGGCTTGGATCACCCTCTAGTGCTGAAACAGTGGCAATGCACTAATTGTAGACATCTTGGAAATCAGGACCTGGGAGCCATCCTGCTGAAATAGTAAAGATAGGCACAAAGAAAATAAACAGTCAACTTGGAATGTATGGGAAGGTAAACACAAACGAAGACCGATTGGAAAGATTGGAATAAATACAACATCCTTGAAGGCACAGATGATATGACAGGCCAACAAGCATCAAGAGACTTCAGGAAAACATGAGGTCACCAAATGGTCAAATCAAGGTCTCAGAAACGGATCAGATAGTCATCAGTCTGGGAGGACTCTCAGAGAAGTTAAAACAGCTCTTAAAAGGAAACTCAATGAGCTTGAAGAAAACAGAGAAGTAAGTGATTGAATACTGTAACAGAAAACCTTAACAAAGAGATGAAAGCAGTTTTAAAAATTTAAGCAGAAATCCTTAAGCTAAAAAGTACACTTCACAAAGATAAAAAGTGCACACAGGCCATTGGTGGCAGAAAGAACTAGGGACCCTGACGAAAGGCTACTCGAAAACACATAGAGAAGAAAAAGGAATAAAGAAAACTTATAGCAACTTTGGGACAATATTAAAAGAACAAATGAGTTATTGGGTTTCAAGAGAGTCTTGAGAATGTCAAAATAGAAGAAAGTATACTCAAAGATATAGTAACAGAAGACTTCCCAGACCTAGAGGATACAAGTATCCAGGTCCAAGGTCACCAGTCAGATTGAGCTCAACCAATTCTACCCAAAGACATCTCATAATCAAGCTCTCAAAGTGAAAGATAAACAGAAGATTCTTAAGGATAAAGAGTAAAGAAAAAAAGTGACACATAAGGGTGTCCCAGTTCATCTGACAGTAGAATTCTCAGCAAAAACCTTACAGGTCAGTGGAGAGAAAAATGAGATTTTTAGTACTGAAGGAAAAATTGCCAAATAAAAAGACTGTATGCAGAACAGCTGGAGGAGGCAGATGTTTAACACAATTTAAACACTACACAACATATACATGTGTCAAAACATTACAGTAACCTACTATATGACCCAGCAATTCCACTTCTAGGTATCTACCCAAAAGAATGGAAACCAAACTACCAGACTAATGCATGCGTACCTATGTTTATAGCTGCGCAATTCACAGTTGCCAAACTATGGAACCAGCCAAGATGTCCATCAACAGATGAATGGATTACAAAACTATGGGATATGTACACAATGGAATTTCATGCAACCATAAAAGAACAAGATTACATCATTTGCAGGGAAATGGATGGAATTAGAGAACATTCTGCTTAGTGAGATTAGTCAATCACAAAAAGTGAAAAGTAGGATGTTCTCCCTAATATTCGGAAGCTAGGGCATAGGAGGGACTCCAGACAAAGATGGAGAAAACCTCAGATGAGTAAAGAAGGCGTCCTAATTGAGGGAGATAGGAGGGGGGAAGAGGGAAACACCCTAATGCACAGGATATACATACACAAATATATCAAAGTCAACTACTATGCTGAGCATGAGAAGGAGGGAAGGGGGTGGGATTTGGGGGAGGGCTAATTGAGTGATGTGTGCATGTATACTTCTACCACCCTGAAACCCATCAAGATGTATGATTACAATGCAACAATAAGAAAAGATTTCCAGCAAAAAAAATAAAAAATAATTTTCCTAAAAATTAAAAAACATTACAGTACCCCATCAATATGTATCATTTTATGTATCAGTTAAATATGTTTAAAAACAAAGAATAACAATAGAAAAATATCAATAAAGCAAAGCCTTTGTTTTTATACAGATAAACAAAATCAATGAATCCTTAGCTAGATAAAGAAAAAAGGAAGACATCAAATAAATAAATCAGGAATAAAAGAAGAGACATTACAACTGATACCATAGAAATACTTAGGATTATATGTTCTCTATATACTGTAGAGGACTTTATAATTATATATTACATTAATGTAATCTATTACATTAAATATATTATTACATATTTATTTGTGTTATATATACCAATGTATTATATTTTTGAAATATGTTCTTATGCTCTAACCACAAAAATTATAAAATTTAAAAAATAAATGAGAAGAAAAATAAATGAGGTAGTGCATATGTTAATATGCTTGATTCAGTCATTTCACAATGTAGCTGTATTTCAAAACATTATGCTTACTGGATAAATATTTACAATTTCCATTATTTAACTTAAAAATAAATGAATTTAAGTTAAAGTACTTTTAAAAAGACTTAGGAGATTCTGAAGAAAAACACCCACATGCAGTTTTAAGATGTTTACAATTTAACCATTGTGAGGTGTTTCAGAAATAGCTCACTTACCCTAAAACAGCAACTACAGATGGACTTGTGTTTTTTTTTTTACAATCCAGTAGAGAACCCAGAAGAAATTATCAAAGTCTGTGATCTTCCATGTGAAATACTTCATACCATAAGGAAGACTATGAGTTACCTTGCCATCCAATTTACTTCCTTATTGCACACAATTCTCACAGCATAGTGACTAATTTCCTAGCTTCTAAAGATGAGAAGCAACAGATAAATAGAGGGCAGTAGTAGCAAAAGGAAGTACAGGGCTCTGCTACTCGTGGTCACTGTAGCTGTGAGAAGGGAAATTCACCGCAACCCTAACTAGTGGGAGGAGAACTAGAAAATGCTAAAATGCAACCCAGCTTAGAAAGTCTAAATGGGAGACTCAATGAAGGAGACAGTTGAAATAATGCTATGTACATATTGAAGTTATCAATACCCATCTCAATACTATGCATGGGGAGGGGAAGGGGAGTGGGGTGGGGTCTGGAGGGAAACACACCAAGTGCTGTGTGCATGGAAATTTCTATCACTCTGAACCTCATCGTAATGTAAAATTACAATGCACCAACTAAAGTACATTTTTTTAAAAAGTCTAAATGGATTTCAAGTGTTTCAGGTAAAGAAAATCACCTGAAAATGTCTCTAAGGACCTTGGAGATGCTTAAAATGGAACGAAGCAACTGTTGTCTCGAAGAACAAGAAAGTGAGGGTCAAAACGAAATTTCAGTCAAGCAGAAGGGGTAGTACAGTCACCGTGGTCAATAGGGCAAAAACCAGAAATACACCACCGTCCAATAATGTTTCTCCCAAAATATTTTTAATTTTTAAATTTTTATTGATGCATTATAGTTATACATCATCATAGTAAGATTCAAAGTGATGCCTTTATTTCTTGTGTTTCCCTCTTCACCAGACCCTCCTCCTAACCTCTTCCTTCCCCGTGTGTGCTAGTGCAATTGGTAGTGACACAGTCATACACAAACATGACGCCACTTACTCTGTTTCCTGCCTCAAGTCTCATTTCCCTTCCCCCAATCCCCTTCCACCATCCTACTGGCCTCTCTCCTCATTTTCATGAGGTCCCCTTCCTTTCCTATTTTCTCTCTAGCTCCCACATATGAGGGGAAACACGTGGCCTTTGCTTTTCTGGGCCTGGCTGGGCTCACTTAGAATGATGTTCTCTAGTTCCATCCATTTTCCTGCAAATGACATAATTTTGTTCTTCTTTATGGCTGAGTAAAACTCCCTTGTTTGTATCAACCACATTTTTTTAATCCATTCATCTGTTGATGGACACCTAGGTTGGTACCATAACATGGCTATTGTGAATTGTGCTCCTATAAAATGTGTTTTCCAGAAATTTAAATGTGCTTCTGTTTTAGGGTCTCTATTTGCATTAATGTATCACATAAATAAATGTAATTCAGCTCAATAAAATAATGTTTGAAGAATTTTAATGCCAGCTACAAATGGTGGTAGTAGTGGTGGTGGTGGTGGTGGTGGTGGTTGTGGTGTGTGTGTGTGTGTGTGTGTATTAGGGAAGGGATGCACACTTTCAAACTAGAAAAATAAGAATACATCTTAAAAGTGATAGATAATGTTGATTTAAAAATGAGAGAACATTCACTTGAACTTGGAAGCATTAAGAAATGACAGTTAATAAGCCTAGCAAGAAATCATGACCAAGAACATTTCAGGTAAATAGGTAAGATGAATAAAAAAAAACACAGGATAGAAAATACATAAGATGAAAAAAGCATGAAGTATAAAATGAAGGCTTAATTCTTTCTTTAGATGCCCAGGTCAGCTTTCAGAGGTGGCACCCGCTCAGTCTCTGAAGATGTAGCCCTGTGTCAGTCCTTCAATTTCTGTTCTAACAAATCCTCCAGGGAAGTTTATCTCCAACTTTTGCAAAGTAGGAAAAAAGAAGAGCTTATTAAACACAAACAGCTGGGCCTGATCTCTGAAGTTTCTGATTTAGTAGATTTGGGACAGAGGCCAAGAATTTGTTTAACAAGCTCCCAGGTGACACTGCTCCTGCCTGTCACCATGCTGAGAACCACTGTTCTTTTTCATGTCCCTAGCGCTCCAACCTATTAAAAGTTTTCCTACCACTGTTTACCTCTGTGTGACCCTGCCACAACCCCAGCCCTTTTATGATAACACAAGTATTTCAGATAACATCATGGAAATCCCTGTTTTCCCTGGCTCTTTCTCCCACAGTGATTTTCCTCCAGAAAGTACAGGGAGATATTGCAGTCGGTTAATTACTAGCCTGTGTCGCTAGGAGTCCAAGTTGCTTTGGGAGCTTGTTTAAGCGGTCCAGGACCTTGGGGACTGAATCTCAGAGCATCTCATTGAATAAATTGCTCTAACACCATTCTAGTGGTTAAACAATTACACTCCCTTGGGGTAAGAAGAGAAACTTTCTGGCACTTCCATCTCCCTGAAGATAGCAGCAGTGAAAAGCAAATCTGTTCTCTATTTCTTTTTTTATCTGGTACGTTCAACCATCTGCAGTCAACAATGTAATTCTCTTGGAGATTAACAGTTTTCTTTGTCTTTCCATAAATTATAGCCCTCACTGTTGACTTTTCTTAACAGAGTTTAATTTCAAAGATATAAGTTTCTCCCTGAGGCACTGTTAATGCTACAAGGATTCCCAATAGCTTTGATTCTCAGAAACCCATTGAATCAAAAATTAAATGCATAATACCAACAAATACATAAATTATGTTTACCTTCACTAGCAATCAGGGAGATACAAACAAAACTACACTGAGATTCCATCTAACTCCAGATAGGATGGCAATTGTCAAGAATACAAACAATAATAAATGCTGGCATTGATGTGGAGAAATAGAAACTGTTCTACACTTTTGGTGAAATTTTAAATTGGTACAACCACTATGGAGATTCCTCAAAAGAGTAGGAATGGAGCCACCATATGAGCCAACTATACCAATCCTCAGTATCTTTCCAAAAGAATTAAACTTAGAACGCTATAGTTATATATGCATACCCATGTTTATAACAACAGCTAAATTATTGAATCAACCTAGGTATTTGTTAACAGACAAATGGATAAAAAAACTTGGAATATACACACAATGGAGTTTTGCTCAGTATAGAGAAGAACAAAATTGTGTCATTTGCAGGAAAATGGATGGAACTAGAGAATATTGTGCTAAGTGATATCAGTCAGTCTCAGAAAGTCAAGAATTGTATGTTTATATATATATATACACAAATATATATACATACATTATATATATATATACACACATTATATATATATGTATACACACACACACACACACACACGGGAGAAAATAAGAAACAAAAGCAATTTTAGATAAAAGAGGAGAGACACTATAGACTAGTGGAAGGAGATGAGGAGAGAAGGGGAGGTAAAAGCAGGCTTGAGGAAGGAAACAGTTCAAATAATGTTATGTCCATATAAGAAGGTATCCCTATCCACCTCACTACCATGTATGGGGAGGGAGGAGGGGAGAAGCTGGTGAAATTTTGAGGGAAACATACCAGGCGCATTGTATCACTTTGAATCTCACTATGTTGTTTAATTACAATGCACCAATAAAATTACATTAAAAAGATAAGTCTCTACTTCAAGACAGAGAATGAGTTATTAGTGACTTTGCTAATGAAAAATCAAGTAGTGTGAATAATGAAAACATCCTTTATACTTTTGGGGGTTACACGAGGCCACTTCAGATCGCAGACAGAGCTATTGTGTGGAAGTAGAAAGACTTCATGTGACTTAGGTTGAGGGGAGAGTTGGCCGTGTGGAGGTACCAAGTTGAGACAGAACACTCCACAAATTTGGAGCAATACCCAAAGGGAAGCATGGGATATGAGTGAGTTTCACTTTTATTAAGAGACATGGGAATGCGTTGAATTAAAGAAGAAATGCCTTGATTACATTTAATGATCTTGTGTCGGGACATTGGAATACTACAGGTTGAAGAAAAGATAAGCGATGGTCTGTGTCCCCTGAAAGCCAAGAAGGGCTGGGATCCAAACATCAGTAGAAGATCGTTAAGAGCATGATGTACATACACAGACTTATAAGACTCAACCACTATGCGGAGCACGAAAGGGAGGGAAGGGGGAGGGAATAGGGTGGGATTTGAGGGAGGGCTAAATGACCAATGTGTGCATGTATGATGCTGCTACCCTGATGTGTATCAAAATGTATAATTACAATGCACCAATAAATGAATATATAAAAAATAAATAAATAAAGTGGACAATTAAAAAAAGAGATATTCACTACTGAAGTAATTACAGAGTCTCTGAATTGAAATGGTGCTTACTGTTGTGTTGGATGAGTACAGAGTCCAATAGAGCCGTGGGGACTTCTTTTTTATGGTACTGGAGATTGAACCCAGGGGCATTCTACCTCTTAGCTACACCCCAGCCCTTTTTATTTTTATTTTGAAATAGGGTCTTGCTAAGTTGCTGAAAGTCTTGCTAAGTTTCTGAGGCTGGCCTCGAACCTTCAATGCTCCTACCTCAGTCTCCCAAGCACTGGGATTATAGGCATGCACCACCATGCCCAGATTGGGGGGAATTTCTTTGAGAGACATGTGATTCATGAACATTAGGGGGACCTATAAGTGAGGACAGCAAGGTCATAGATAGGATTCGCCCAGTAATCATCTTATTTTTTTTTAAGTCCTACCTTTCTGAGCAGTAACTTCTTTTTTCTCTGTGTCAACTTCATTGATATTTGCCTCCCACCAGTGCGGACTGTTGAAGTCCAAATCAATATATTTGACCTCTAAGATGGCACACCAGAGGAACGTTCTGTTAGATCTTCAACGCAAATGTTACAAGATTAACCTGGGGGTTGGACCCAGGGGCATTCTACCTCTGAGCTACACCCCTAGCCCATTTTTAATTTTGTTTTGAAACAGGGTCTCTCTAGGTTGCTGAAAGTCTTGCTAAGTTGCTAAGGGTGGCCTAGAACCTGCAATCCTCCTGTCTCAGCCTTCCAAGTGCTGGGATTACAGGCATGCCTGATGACGACACTCAACCTAACCTGATTTTTTATATCCCTAAAATATTGCTTTTTCTATTATAGCCGAATTTTTGAAAGCTGACACCATCAACTCTGTCACTCAGGGAATTGTTTTCCTGTAGTGGTCTTCAATTGAATTTGACCTGTGTGTCTCTGCCCTACTCTCCTCAATTTCTGTCTCCTGCACAGAATACTCTCTGAAACTCCAGCCTCCACTGGGGTGTCAAACCAACATCTCAATTTGCTTTATTGTGGTAAAATATATGTAACATGAATTTAAAATTTTAACTAATTTTATGTGTACAGTTCTGGGGTGGTAAGCACACTCATGCTATCATACAACTGTCAACACCATCCACCAACTTTTCTTACATCACACTGAAACTTGTGCCTATTAAAAATGGCCCTCTTTACCCTTCACCCAACCCCTGGTTACTGCTATTCTACCTTTTTTTTTTTTTTTCGGAACTGGGGATT
>PVJS01035372.1:0-21051 GCA_004027185.1 Glis glis | reverse complement strand
TCTCTCTCTCTACTTAGTGAGGCCCTCCGGAACTTCGTGAGACCTGGTTTCAAAATAAAGTATAAAAAATAGGGCCGGCAGTGTAGCATGGAGGTAGAACGCCCCTGGGTTCAATCCCCGGTACCGCAAAAAAAAAAAAAAAAATTAAATATATTAAAGTTAAGCATTCAAATGTTGAAACATCACAAAATAAGACAGGAAATAGGAAACATAGGAATGAGAAATGGAAGAAACACATAGAAAACAAATATTAAAATGGTGGACTTAAATTCACAATAAGTACAATAAGTACAAATGATGTATAAACACATCAAGCAAAATAGAGAGATTGATGAGATGGATTTAAAAAGTGAATGAACTATGCACTATCGACAGGAAATTCACTTCATATAAAATGATATAGGTAGCTTAAAAGTAAAATGGTATACCATGCAAACATAAATCCAAAGAAAATTAGAGTGGACATATTAATATCTGACAAGTAGGTCTCTGAGCAAAGTCAGTTACCAGGTATAAAGAGTGATATCATTATAAAAGGTCAATTCACTAAAAATAAATAATAGTTCTTAGTGTTTATAACTTAGCAACAAGTTTTAAAATAAATGAGCCACAAACTGATATAACAAAAGATGAAATCAACAAATTCACAACTGTAGTTGGAGATCTGAAAATTGATCTCTCACTAATACATAGAAACAGTATACCAGAAATGGGCAAGGATATAGAAGACCTAAGCAGAATTATCAACCAACTTGATCTCATTGACATTTATAGAACATCCCACACAATAATAGCACATGAAATGTTTGTTTTCAAGTGCATATGGGAAATTCACCAAGATCAACTATATTATGGGTCAAAGCAAACATTAACAAGTTGAAAAGAACTGAAATAATACAAAGTATGTCCTCTAACTATTATAGAATTAAAGCAGAATAGATCTAGTTGAAAGATATCAAGAAAAATCTCCAAATTCTTAGAAACTAAAAGTGCTCTTCTAAATAACATGTACCTATTCTATAAGCTGAAAACTACAAAACACTGATGAAAGAAATAACAGAAAACCTAAAAAATGGAGAGACATACTATGCTCATAAATTGCAAGACTAAACATGGTAAAGATGTCAATTATTTCCAACTTGATTTGTAGGTTTAGGGTGATTCCAATTAAAATTCTGGCAGTATAAAGATGGAGACAATCTGGTTCTAAATTTTATATGGAAAGTCAAAGGAATTAGAATAGCTAAAACAATTTTGAAAATGAAAAACAAGTTTGGAGAATTTATACTGCTGATTTTAAGACTTACTATAAAGGTATAATAAAACAGTGTGGTACTGGTGAATTTTGAATAGACACATAATAAATGGAATTGAATAGAAAGTCAAGAACTTGATCCATACAAATGTAGCCAACTGACTTTTTTTTAACAAAAGTCTTTATAAAAGACAATTCAACAATTCAATGGAGAAAGAATGGTCATTTCAATGAAGGTGTTGAAACATATATATATATATATGTTTGTTATATGAAACATATATATACATACAATAAAAAACTTAACTTCTTAACTTCATAAGAAAAGGAAAATACAAGATATGGATAGAGAAAAAATATTTGCAAGTCACACATTTCACACTGGACTTGTATCCAAAATATATAAAGAATTCTCAAAATTCAATTGTAAGAAAATGAACAACTTAATTTTTAAAATGTTGAAGCAAAAGTCTCAAACAGATACTGCAAAGTAGACTGAAAGATGGAAAAGTAGCATATGAAAAGATAAATCACTAACCATTTGGGAAATGTGAATGAAAACCAAGATGACATAGCATGACACATATATTCAAAAGGCTATAACTGAAACACAGAATTGACAGGTAATGCCCAGTATTAACTTGAAAGGATGTGAAAAAACTGGAACTGTCATACATTGCTGGTGGGAATGCAAAATGGTACAGTCACTTTTTTACACAATATGCCAGTTTATTTTCATGTTAGGCATATACTTACTATATAACCCAATAATTGTGCTCTAGGACCATCATTCCTGAAAAAAACAAAAGCTTATATTCACACAAAAACTTATACATAAATATTTATAGAATAATACTTTTAATCACCAGAAACTACCTACATATCCTTGAAGGAATGAATGGATAAACTCTTGTCCTACATTCATACAGTGGAATACAATAAAAAGAAACAAGCAATAAAAAGGATCAAGCTATTAACACATGCAACAAAATGAATTGCAAATGAATTATGCTAATTAAAATAAGCCAGACTCAAAAGATTACATACTTTGGGATTTCATTATTTGCCATTTTGAAACAGGCAAAGTTATGGTATAGTGTTTGCCAGACACTAGAGGTAGGGGCAGGATGCAGGATTTGAGTACAAAGGTGCAGCAGGAGGAGATTTGGGGGCTAGAGGGAATTCTGTATCCTGACTGTGGTAGTAGTTGTATGTATCTGTACATGCATTAAAATTCATAGAAACAAACACCATGAATAAGTAAATAAACAAACAAATAAATAAATAAATGAGTCAATTTTATGGTATAAAAATTTTAAAATAAGGGGGGAAATGGATATAAAGATAGTAGAAGCTGACATTTGCTATATGTGTCCAGTTTGAAGTTTTTTTTATATTGAACAGTAGGAATATAAAAATTGTGAACTTGTTCCACTCAAAAATCATAAGCATTACTCAGACAGGTTTTGTAAGAAAAATAAGGAAAGTGAAAAAAAGAAAAGGAAAAAAGATCAAACTTGGAGAAGAAATACAGTGAAGCCGAATGCCACCCAGTGACCTATGATAGCAGACTTAATCACTTCCGAAAGAGTGGAGAGGCCCTGAGCAGTCATGCAAGCTCTTGTCTGAGAGTTATAAAGCAAGGTCCTTTCTACCTGGTCCCGGGGATCAAAGTCAAATGTGGCATTCTCCTTTGTCACAGCCTGAAAGAGAAGGAACTTGAAATGGAGTCCACAGGAGCATGCAAAATTCCTACAACTCCCTGTGGTTAACAAACAGCCCAGGCCTCAGGCCTGCTTGGCACAATGCCAGCTCCTCAGTGCAGGATTTGGTATGCTGAGAGTAGAGCATGTTGATGCTCAGGTGTTGTATGGGAAGCATAAAGCAATCCTTGGGCATGCAAGAAGCTGGACTACGCTGTAAAGCTTTGGGCTCCATAAGCAGCCCCAATCCAGAGAGAATGGATTAAGTCTAGCCTGATGTAGTGATGCTTATGAAAAAGTCACAGGGCTGGACTGGATCCACCCTACCTGTAGATGCCCACAGCTAATGCTAAACTCTATCTCACTAACACTTGGAAACCGGCATGCCTGCCTCCTTGGAAGGATACACCATACTAAGAACCCCAAATTCATGACTCTGAGTTCAGCATGAAACAAGACATTTGTATCCCTATGATGTTGGTAGGATAGTGTATTTGGTTAGGTCTGTAAAATGCCTACAAGATACAGAGAAAAGGAATCAGACTAAAGGATGCTGCAGAGCCTCATGAAGGGACTTCCAGAGATGGTGTGGCCAGTGGAGGGAACCTGGGAATAGTTCTAAGCCCTTGCTCTGTCTCAACATGTCTCCCTAAGCAAGTCCCTGCTGTATTCCAATTTATAACTCAACTAATTTATGTTGCTTCTGATCTCATATCTGGAAACCAAGGCCCCAAAAGATGAAATGAGTCATTTTGTGTCATAATTGGCTTTAACTCAGATCCAATTCCAGGCTCAGGGAATAGATGAGAAAATCATCCTGATCTGTGTAACTTCTGAGAACGAAAGTTCAACTCCTTGAGTGGAAAATCACATAGATAGATGATGATGATAGATAGGTAGATGATAGATAAAATTTCAAGTACTGGATGAGGTTTTTTTGTCTTTACCTGAACATAGGATTATGCAGTAGAATGTCACCAACTAGATAAGAAATGACAAGAAAATGTCCCTTCTCAGGTACAAAGCAGCAAGTCACTATTATTGTACCCCATGCACATGAGCTGGGATTTACCAGGTGTTATTCTGACCTGGTACTTCTACAGAGGAGACTTGGAGTGATATACAGGGGCTCAGATCAGAGATTGCTGTTGGAAGGGTAGCAAATGAGAAGAAATAAAGATTATTTGGAAGGAAATGTGTATAAGGTCAACTCTAAATACAAATGGATAAGGCATATCTATGTATTGTCATTAAAGAAATGTCAGAGTCGAAGTCAAATAGACCATGTCTCTGGAAGAGGATGAGAATCTAGGAAGATAGTCTCACTTTGGATTCTCAGGAGTCACCGAAGATGAAGATGTCTCTTTTGTAACCAAGGAGATCAGAACTGATGAGATTTCTGACTCTCCTTTTGCTTCCTGGATAAGTCCCCACTGCCAGCCAGCTTAGTCCACCTGTTCCCCAGGTTGTATTGAGGCTGTCTGATTCATTTTTATATCCTCTAAACTGGTCAGTCAAGTGCCTGCCATACAGCAGGCACTCAATAAGTGCTTGCTGAATAAGTTGATAATGTGTTTTTTGTAAGCTCAAAAGAACCACAGGAGGGTTTTATGTACTGGTTGAAAAGATGCTTTTCTATAGCTATTTAATTTCAGGTGTAGAAGCCAGTTATCATACTTGATATGAACAGAGGGAACATTTAGCTTTAATTGTGCCATTCTTTGTGGGGGAGTTGAAGCAAACCAGGGGAACTTGAGCTTTGTATCCTGGCACTTGGGCAGAATCCCTGTACTGTGGCTGTACCAGGCTCCATCATAACTTGGAAGGCCCAGGAGCACAAATCATAGGCAATAAAAGGAAACTGATGTCCTCTTGAGAGACACATGATCAAAGAGCCCAAGGTACAAGGAAGAAGTGCTGGGTCAGATGAGAGGAGGTTAGAAACAGGCAGGAAAATGTGGTACAAGTTAGGATAAAGGTAAATAGGTCTTGAACACAGTGGTGCTGAAGGCCCACAATGGGAGCAGGTGGCCAGTTCCAAAGCTCAGACCTAACTAGATACAAGGACAGAAGAACATAATAGAAGCTCACTAGTGTTCTTCACCTCAGTTTTCTATTTATGCCTGGAAATATCTTGATGTTGACATCTATATGTCATATGCATGCATATATATATATATGTGTATGCACACATTATATATAGTTATGTTTTATATATATATATATATATATATATATATATATATATATACGTTTAGACATATTAGAACTTGAATAGCTCATCTTTTAAGTTACCAAAATTTGCCCGAACATATATCACCAACATAAGCCTGACAAGATGATCACTTAATTTATACCAAAAAGTGATGGGTTTTTTTAAGCAATGCCTAAAGAGAAAGACTTCATATTATTTGTAAGTATGAGCCCTTCTCATGAAATGAACCAAATCCTGGAGGGAAAGAAGATTTCCCTGGAAGTTCTTCAGACTGAGCCGGGGTCAAATACATCTGGGTCCAAGGAATTCTGGGCCCTGCAGTAACTGACATGCAAGTATGTGGAGAACTTCTGCCCAAGATGCTGCCAAGGGCTGCAATATTAAGAAATCCAGGTTCTAGATCTTGCCGTGCCCCTTACTAGCTCTGCAACCACCAGTGAATTACCTAAGACTCAGTTTTTCTTACCAATCAAATAGGGGAAAATAATATTTAGTTCCTAAAGTTGCTGTGACAGTTAAGAGAATATGTGAATGTTTAAAATGTCCCTGACATACAATATATATAATGAGTGCAACAAATATTTGATATCATCAATGTTATTATGTACATTATCTAGGCATTCAAAAAATAGAAATATTGAATGGAGGAGAAACGAAGATCACAGCTTGAGGATGTGAGCTTGAATTGCCAAATGGTCTTCTCTAACCCATGGGAATGAGCAGTCCATCACTAATTAAGAACCATTGAAAGTTGGTTGAATTGTAAAGTCTGGTAAGAGGAGTGTGTGTATTCTGTTGGGAACAACTGACAGTCAGGACAAACTCCTCATGGTAGTAAGCACTGACAGCTCAAGAGAGAGGCAAGTAGTTCTGACATCTTATCCAGATGTCAATCAGGGCCACAGGACCACTGCAGATCTTGGACCACCAACATCCTGTTCATCTCAGGTGCCCATTTCCTGTCAGTTCTGTTGTCATCACACCATGAATGGGAAGTTCTCTAAGCAAAGGGCCCTTTGTTAGATCATGTCTAACATGTTAGAACTCGTGATAGGAAGAAAAACTCTGTCAATTAAATACACATAACATCTAAAAAATGCCAAGTACATATAGTGTTCAATAAATAATCACCAAATGAGTAAAAGGAAGTTCCTGATGAGATATGGCAATAAATCCAACTGCAGCAACATGGTGTGGTTTTCAGATACACTAGATTTATAGTAGTACTCAGACAACAGAAAAACAGCCCAGCAATGCAGGTCCTAACTTGTCCGTCCTTGAAATAAATGCTAAATCCTAGCTGAAAACCAACTTTGCTTGAAGGCACAGGCAGACATACATCAAAAATGTTTAGAAGGTGGACTTCAGAGGAATGGTGTGTGCGACACTTCCATTTGAATCCACAGAAGGAATCTTTCTCTGTTTGTCTCAAACAGCTGTCAACATTCTGGAACAGACAGAGAGACAAAGCTATGTCACTGCTCTTTCATATCTTCTCTGCCCAGATGAACAAAACCGAGTGGTTAGGAGTTAAATTCTCTTCGTTGGCTTTTGCGGTCCCCCTAGAATAGAGCTCTAAAAGGAGACAGACAGCTGTTTCAGAAAAGCATGAAGCAATAATCAGCAACATTGCTTACCAAAGCACAGTGCTCTCGGGAACATGAGCCATTATTCAAATCAGCCCCAAACTCTCTTTTTCTCCTTTTTAAACCCTCGAACTGAAAAAAGTAGGCTGACACCTTCAAAATCACTCTGTAATTTCCCTCAAAAATAAACAAAATGGTCATTTTTTTCTTTAGTGGTATAGAAATGCCAGGGTAGAAATACTGAATTTCATTTCCAGGGATAAAGATCCTTGGAAGTCTTCAGGTGCTTTTTTTTTTTCTAGACAGAAGACTAGTTTAACTGTGATTTCCATGGTCATCTCTTAGACTTTCAGACAGTGGGCCCAGCCTCAGGGCAGAAGTTTCGCCAAATGCTGGCACACATTACATGTTTATTAAGATGAATCCAGATTTGGTTATTACACTACCAGTAGAAGCCTCTGCTGGAGCAAAACCACCCACCTACAGGTTAGCAAGTGCAAACGCTTCCACTTGACCTCCCAAATCCTTTCTATTGTGATTGCAACCTACCTTTCCAAACTTGGCTCACTCGCTTCTGACCACTGACCCTCCTCATCCTTCACTAACCACAAGGTGCTTTCTCCTGGGTCACCTGTGCTCCTTACGCTGGGTCACTTCTTTATGCTCACCTTTTCACCTTTTCCTAAGTGCCTTCCCCATTCCTTCTGGTGTTCCAAGACCTAATTTGGAGCCACTTCCTTTGTAAAACATTTTCCAGATGTTTTGGGAAGAGATGGCTCCTCCTTGTACTGCTCCGGTACCCTGTGCATTTTCTAGTCGGGGATGGACCTATGTGAGGATCTGTCTCCCCATGAAGTGCCTCCAGGATAAGGGCTGCAGTATATGTCTAGCATAGGATCCAAATACATGACAAGTCTGATGGGATATTTGTTGAATAAATAGATGAATGAATATTGAAACGAAATAGAGAATAAGTCTAGAGGTGGGGAAGAAGAAAGAGAGTGTCTGCTATTTCATCTCTGTGTATATTACTGAAGGAAGAGAAAGACAATTTAAACATAACCATGGATCTTTTCCTTGGAAAATCAGTACCAAGTTTTCTTGGCTAGTAGCTATTTTTCTGAACAGTTCCATTTCTCATGGACAATAGAAAAACGTGTGGAAACCCTGAGAATTTAACAGGATAATTACAAGATTTTCATATATGAGGAGAACTTTTATTTTTCTTAAAAATAAGCAGACTATAATAAGGCAACACAGATAAATGCTTTTACCACAGGGTTGATAGTGAGAGATTTGTACATTCTGGGGACTCTGATACTTGAGAATTTCCATACAGATTTGCCCAACAGGACTGACATTTTAATAATGATGGTCATTCTCAGACTACATGAAAGAAGTAGATTTTATTAAATTGTACCACCTAGAGGCAGATTTGCCTGAGGTATTGAAGAGCATGGTTCTCAGGTGGCTTTCCAGGTCACTGCTGAGTGCCTTGGGATAACTCATTCTATGTAGCAGAGATCATGCAGATGGGATGGGGTGGAGAGTGGGGGGGTAGGGGTGGGTGGCAGAGAAGGACTCTAGTTCCAAGTATGTTCCCCCACTAGATATAGAGCTTTGTTCAGGCAGTTCGTATATATCTTGTTTTCTAGATTTGTTGGACTGGATCTCTAAAATGTGCTCTAAGAACTATTTTTGCTTTAAGAGTAGGTTTCTTTGGGGGTAGGTAAACTCTTTCCTTAATTTTCAGCTACTGTATTATTTTTCTTATTTTGTATGCCAATCAAACAGCCACATGAAGCAGCCTTACAGAGCTGGTTTTATACTGTAATTAACACTGACTCCACGGCAGAAATTTCCCAGGAATGAGATACAGTTTCTCTGAGTATTTGCCCATATGACAATGTGAAAGAATAAAAATACAGATCAAGAACTGCAGGATGCAGAGACTCTGGCATTTACAGAGTAATCATTCCATGCTAATCACTGGCAATGCTTTCACAGTCCCCACAATAACTACAATTTTATCCTAATTTTACAATGAGAAGATAGTATTGTTTAAGATCACTCAGCCCAGTTAATATTTGAAAAACCTCTTCCCTTTTTTCTAATGAAATATGTGTGTATATTGTAGATAGAATACTAATGACAAAACACAGTATAAATGGGGTTCTTCTGCCCACTCGTTCACCCATTAGGGCCAAGCTGGCCATTTGCTTCGCCTTTCTACTCAATTTTAGTTTCTAAAATAGTAATTCTTATTGATTGCTATTTCTGAGTCAGAGATGTGTTATAAAGTACATAGAATAAAATAAAACATCTCTTTGAATAATATAAAATAGTCACTCAAAACTCCAGGTTATATAGAAAGGCAGTTTGCACTGTGATTGAGGCAGAAATCTCCAAGGTCAGTCCTACCTGTAACTTGGCTCGGATATTTATCATGTGTGTGCCCTTGTGACCTTGGGCAAGTTACTTAACCTCTATGTGCCTTAGGTTCCCCATCTGTAGAGATAATCAAAGCTTCTGACACGAGGAAAATAGCATGCATTCAAAATATGCAGCACATAAGTTTGCAAGTATTAAGTGGCAGATACCATTAGCAGTGTTTTCCCCAGTAGATCGAAGTACCATGAGAGCAAGGATCCTGTCTACCTTGCTCAGTGTCTTCAGAACTCAGACCACGTACTGGCACCCAGGATACCCCTAATAAATATTTATTGAGTCAATATAGCACCTAAGTTTACTCACCTCACTGCAGCCTCCTATTAGACTACGATTACATACGATTAACGTACATACGTACATACAATTAACACAGCAATATTCAGAGGGTTTCTTGAAATAGATTTCTAAAATAACATGTGACTTTTAAATAAGTTTAAGTTCTACCCATTATATACAACATATATAGATTATGGCCTCTATGTGGTTAGATCCCTTAATAAATATGTTAAACTCATTTTTTCCCTTGACAGGAAGGCAGCAGATATACTATTAATCTCCTGGTTTGAATAGGCCTGCTGAGGTCAAGACCTTTAAAAACTTACATGGTACTATGGAAGGATTACACTAACCACATCAAAATAAAAAACACAGACTTGAATTCTTCTCCCTCACAGTGACAGCAGCAAACATCTTATGTGATGGAACTAACATCTGTTGCCACGTTTCCAGAGACTAGGTTAATTGATCTTAGTTAATCCATAACAACAGGGATTTTACACTTCCCATTTTATAGATTAACTAATTGACCCAAGGAGACATGATTTGAAAGGAGGTCATCTTATCCCAAACTAGTGCTTTCTGAATTAAACCAAGTCTGACACACAGAAAATTCTCATTAAATGGAGAATATTAAAGAAAACTTATTTTAACTCTGTTTTTCCTGTCTGATCATATATGATGGTAGAAGTGAAGTTCGATTTTTAATTTTAGGGGGAACTTCTAGACTCAATTTTTCTTGCTCTTTGGGGAGAACTGGGTTTCCTGGAGGAAGGGCCTTTACTGCCTGGGGTATTCCTTCCAGCCTTTCATGAAGCCAGCCCTAAAACTGGTTCTTATCCCTTTTGCACTTTACTATCTTATTACAGGTCATTCCTCTTGGCTCCTAGAAGACAGGTAGAAATCTGTCTTGAAGGATGGGCAGGGTAGGGGGAAGACTGTCTGGGACTGTACCAAGGGCTCTGGATATGGTGTAAGTTTTGAGAGCTCAGAATTAATTAGTTTTTCTCTGTATAGAATGAGAAAATAAAAAAATAAAACTAATTGCTGCAGGCTAATTACCAGGCACAATGCTAAGAATTTTATGGCATTTAACCTTCATAATTAATATATTTGCAACTATACGTGATTACAAGAAAGGCAGTTCAGCTATTGTCATTTTGTCACCAATTTTGCCATCCATAAAGTGGATTTAATCATAATATCTACTTTCTATGATTGTCATGAGAATTGAATGTAATGCAAACTTAATAAGCTAATGCTATAAAGGGATTATTATAGTGCCAAGAATCTAGTAAACAATTAATGTCCCCTTGACAGCAGTCTCTACGAGGACCAGACCCATGTCCATTCAGTTCATCAGTTTAGCTCCTTACACATAGTAGGCACCCAACAAATATTAAATATGAGTTGAATAAATGAATGAATGAATAATTGCTGTGACAGAGGAAGCATTAGAAGGTCAGGACCTCAGACCAGGAGGCTGAATTATAATATCAATACTAAAAGGAGTCTAATATTAAAATAAAATTAATAAGATCCTCAGGAAAGACTGAAAACTTTAAAACTTTGCTTCCTATCCTATTTAGTACTAGAGAGTATTTGAATATTTTGATGAGTTTTATCTGTGTAATGACTTTTCTTTGGCCTCCCTCTTGGACACACACACACACACACACACACACACACATACACACACACCCCTGAGTTTGGAAACCTCTGAATACACCTTAGTTCCAGGCCTTGGGTCTAATATAGCCCTTACAGAGCAAGGGATAGGTGGGAGCGGAGTAACACAAGTCTGATTTCCTCTAGCTGATATGCAAATCTTGAATTTAGGGTTATTTAGGTTTGAATGAGGCCCCTGAGAACTGTGTCCTCCTGATAAGTTTCTCTCTGAAGTCCTGGACTGTCCTACATTCCCTCCCCTGGGCTGGATGTGTGTAGTTCAGGAATTATGATGGGGAGAGGAAAAACCTCCAGGGAAGTTTAGAAATGAATCTTAATTCTGGACTCTGAGAAAACTTTACTCTGAGCAAAGCTGGAGCTGGGTTCTGCTTGGCTCCTATGACTGAAGGGTGCCATTTATTCCTCCTGCTCATGATATTTCCATTAATTATATTCCTTCAGGTTCCTGGAGGCCACCTGTCATGGCCAGGAGGGGAACAGACAAGAGCCATGGTAGCTGGTTTGGGTAGCAAGGCTCTGGCAGGCTTTGGAGTTTAGAAAAATTAAGTATGCATTTCCAGGGCTTAGACTGAGATTTAAGCACTGGGTGGAAATTGCTTTTACCTAGATCTCCTCTGAAAGTCTTTGGTACCCTGCCACGAATTCCAGGCAGTAAGCTTATCTGCACAATCTCAGCTGCTTTATCTGTAAAAATGGTGAAAATATTTTTCTCCCAGAACTATGGTGGAGATGAAACAAGATGTACAAGGAATTGCTTCAATGAACAATATAAATAAAATCTTGGGGAGACTGGTAAACAAGTACCAGAATTGCTTAAACTGCTGTGTCCATGTGTTAATTAAAAAAGAAATTCTCAACTTCTACTAAAATATAACTTCTACTTGACAGTTTGGTTAGTTTGTTTGAAGTCACTAAACTTAATTGGATGAATAAAATTCTATTATTTAAAATATTCTGTAATTTAAATTTTTTACTGCTTCTGAAGTGCCCTTTCTGATGTATGAGTTAGGAAGCCTTACTATATGAAAAACTGAGTTTCTAAAATAACCTGTCTTTTGCTATTGACCCAGCACTGAAAGTAACTGCTGTGGGTGACAAGTCTCAGAAAACCTATATAAAATCAAATGCCCTTTTGTGCAGTTTTCTTTCAATACTTGTCACAGCCTATGTCTGGAAGTTTAATTCAAGACTTCCTGAGAGCTGAAATCCAGGTGACTTGGCATTGGTGCCTGGAAAGCAGGAAGACTGTTGCCTAGCAACCAGAAACATTCGAAAAGATCCAGTACATCTTCTGTTTAGTGTTCACAGCTCTCTTGATTTTCCAATACATATAGCAGATGTTAAGCCTCCTGTTTGAACTTTAAAGGCATGAAACAGAGTAGTGAAAAGTGAAGACAGGGCTTTCATTTGCAAACTAACAAATTGGCTTTAATTCCAAAGCTTCAGGAATATGCAGACTCATTTCCTTCATGTTGATTTTCCCTTCTTCCTCCTCTAAATAGAACTAGTACACTGCTATTTTTTCCTCTTTTAACCTATGAGAGTAATTATTCTTCTTATAAACCAGTAATGCTTGCTGAGAATGTTGATAGAAAAGACATTGGACCGGGCGTGGTGGTGCACACTTGTAATCCCAGTACTTGGGAGGCGGAGACCAGAGGATCCGGAGTTCGCGGCCAGCCTCAGCTACTTAGTGAGGCCCTCTGCAACTTCGTGAGACCCGGTTTCAAAATAAAGTATAAAAAAATAGGGCCGGGGGTGTAGCGCGGAGGTAGAATGCCCCTGGGTTCAATCCCTGGTACCGCAAAAAAAAAAAAGACAAGATATTGGAACATCATTCATTCATTCATTTGTTCTTTTGTCCTTTGGTAAAATAACTAATAAATGCAATACTGTTTAGTAATTAACAGCCAGAAATCAAGCTTGAATTAAAATGCCTTTCTCAATCCAAATGACATTTGAAGTTGTTTAGCTTCTTACTAAGTTTCATTTTCTTTATAAAAGGGAATAATAATAGGTCCTGCTTTGTAGGGGCTTTATGAGAATTAATTGAAATAAAGTAGGTAAAGAGATCAGTATAGATCATGGGCCAGAGGAAGTTCTCAATACATTGTAGATGATATTATTGCTATTATTGTCATTTTTATTGGCAAATATCTACTTTCTGCCAATATTATGATATGAAGGATTTTGTCACATAATGGAAATGAGTATAGATTGTGCAGTCAGACTGTCTGTATATCTTTAAGTAAGTTTTGTAGCCTGATGGTGCCTCAATTTCTTCAGGTGTAAAACAAGATAAGCAATAGTATTTTATCCCACAGATTACTATGAGAATTGAATGAAAAAAATTTTTAACAGCTTAGTCCAAGTTGGCTACTATCAACATTATTATTATGCATCACTGCCACTAGAGTTGCCAAGATGAATAAATCATGGCCCCTGTCCTTGAGAAGTCTGATGGAGGTACATGAAATTTGCTGGAGCACACTTAAAAGCAATTACCTAGAAGAGGAAAGGCAGTATAATTGAGCCATAAACAGAAGGCTGTAGAAGCCTCAGTAAGGGCATTACCCTCCTTGGGATAAGGCTGCATTGGAACTATGGTTCTGTTGTAAGATAAATGTTACGGTTTGAATCTGGAATGTCTCCCAATATCTCATGTTGAAAGTGTTGTCCCCAGTGCACCAAGCTTCAGAGGTGGTGCTTTTAGGTAATGATTGTATCATGAGTGCTCTGACCTCATTGGTGGATCAATCCATTTGATAGCCAAATGGACTACTGGGAGGTGGGATCTTTTTAGAAAAAGTAGGTCACTTGAGGTTTTCCCTGGCAGGGTTTATGTTCTCTCCAACCCCTTCTTTCTCTCTGCTTACCGACTGCCCTGAGTTGAGCAGATGTCTTCTGCCATACTCTTCCACCATGGTATTCTGCCTCACCTCAGGCCCAAAGAAATGGGGCCATCTGACCATGGGCTGAGACCTCTGAAACTGTGAGCTAAAATAAACCTTTTCTTCTTTAAGTTGTTCTTGTCAGGTATTTTGGTCACAGTGACAAAAAGCTGACTAAAACAATAAATGTTCACACATTAAAATTCCAGCATAGAGAGATTCATGAATCAGGCAGCTCCTAACTGGAAATAACTTGGGTTTTTGCCCAGGGAGCAAATGCAGAAGGATTTTGTATGGTAAATGCTGAGGCAAAGCAAAGAAATGATCTGACTGGTTAAATTTTGATATATTAGATAGTTTTTTCATCACTGTGTCCAAAATGCCTGACAAGAACAACTTAGGAGTAAAGGTTTATTTAGCTCATGGTTTCAGAGGTTCAATCCATGGTTGGCTGGCTCCAAGACAGAAACCATGGCAGCAAGGCATGTGACAGAGAAAACTTACTCAGTTCATGGCAGTCAGGAATCAGAGGGAGGGAAGGAGGGAGGGAGAGACAGACAGACAGACAGACAGACAGACAGACTGACAGACAGACCAGGGAAAGATATGTATGGGTACACCTCCAGTGACCCACCTCTTTCAACCATACCCTACCTGCCTACACCAGTAATCTTTTCAAATTATAAATTCATCAATGGATTTAATCACTGATGAGATTAGAGTCCCAGTTCAATTATTTTACTGCTGAACATTTCTTTTTTTTTTTTTTGCAGTACCGGGGATTGAACCCAGGGGCGTTCTACCTCCGCATTACACCCCCGGCCCTATTTTTTTATACTTTATTTTGAAACCGGGTTTCATGAAGTTGCAGAGGGCCTCACTAGGTAGAGAGAGAGAGAGACAGGAGAGAGAGAGAGAGAAAGAGAGAGCTGAGGCTGGCCGCGAACCCGGATCCTCCGGTCTCCGCCTCCCAAAGTACTGGGATTACAAGTGTGCGCCACCACGCCCGGCTTACTGCTGAACATTTCTGCATTGCCAACACATTAGTTTTTCTGGAGGACATTCCATATACAAACCATAACATTTGAGCAAATGCCTTACCAGGACTATCCCAGTGGAAAGTTCAAGACAGTATAACTAGGGTCTAGTTGGCTGCCTGTGATCGGACGAACTTAAGTTTCATTTTCTTTTAAATTAGCCACCTAAGTTTCATTTGCTTAGGTAGGAAGTCAGGGCACTAGAACCACTTTAGGCCAATGGCCTCTCATTTCATTGTTTTTACAGTGTTCATACTTGGCTACATATTAGAATCCCCTTTAAAATTATTAATGCTTGGATTCTCCTTCCAGAAATTCTGAGAACTGGTGTTAGGTATAATGTGGGCATCAGACTTTTTAAAGCTCTCAGATGATTTTAATGTGCAGCCAAGTGTAGAATTACAGTAAGGTAATTACCACTTGATAGTGATCATGTTTACTGCAAAATTGGTACAAGTATCTGAGGTGAGCCATGAGGTTGTTCTCTTTGTTATCTCTACCCCTGCCACAAGCATAGACAAGCATAGCATTTCAGAGTAGCAACTGCAAAAATAGTGCTATAATTAGGTCTGAAATGTCCCCCAAGGCCCATGTGTTAATGGCTTGGTCCCCAACCCATGGTGCTACTGGAAGGTGGCGGAACCTTTAAGAGGAGGGGCTTAGGTCATCAGGGATGTGTATTTGGAGCGGATACTGGGACCCTCTCTCTCTTTTTGCTTCCTGGTCATTATCCTCTCTCTCTTCTTGCTTCCTGGACACCATCCTCTTTCTGTTTTTGTTTCCCACCATGTGCTCCCTCCATGATGTATTGTGCTGCTACAGACTCAAAAGCAATAGGCTAACCATGGACTGAAACCTCTGAAACCATGAGCTAAAATAAACCTTTCCTTCTTCTAAGTTGATTCTCTTAGGTAGTCTGTTACAACGATGGAAAGCTGACTAACACAGGTAGTAGTAATAATGACAGTAACTTCTGTCATTTATTTGAAATCTAGTATCTCATTAAATTATCCCAACAACTCTAAGAGCTAGGTACTTTTATTTCCTTTTCACAGATGAGGAAAGCAATGGTAAAATCATTATTTAGCTCCCTCAACTCAGCTATAAGTCGCCACTTCATACCAGAGGCCCTGGAACTGGACCATGGAAATCAGTACCACTCATCACTCATAGGCTCCCTTAGGCCTTTCTCCTTCTATCTCCACTTACAAATGAAAAATCCTAGGTTTGTTCACTCTGTGGGACTCCAGTGGCTATGTTTTGTGTTGTTATGTCAAATAAGTTGACTTATACATATATAAGTTAACCTTTGGTGGAGCAGAATCTGGGGTCTCATTAGGGTCACAGAAGAATTGGTGTGGACTGGTAGAGGACAGAGTGGGAGTGAGGAGGTGGGTGAGCAAGTGACCATCAGAATTGGTTAGGGTCTAAAGCTCAAGCAAGCTGTTCTCATGCACCAAAGGAAGAAGTTGGATTCTGGCATAGAGACCATGAGTTTCAGGAAAGAACACCTAACTCCTTTTTTGAAGTTCCCGAGAGCCCAGAAGTGCTGGCCTGGATTGGGAGTTGAAGGATTCGGGGTTAGAAAAATAAGGGAGATAGGAAAAGACTTCTTGCTTAGTCAAATGTCATTTGTAGCCATTTGAAAGTAGTGTGGACCTTCTGTATGCTCCAGATTGTTTCTGCATACTCAAAAAGACAGGCCAATGAGAGTGGCCAATATCCTTTCACATATAAGGGGACTCAAGAGCCAGGCGTGGTGGCGCACACTTGTAATCCCAGTACTTTGGGAGGCGGAGACCGGAGGATCTGGGTTCGTGGCCAGCCTCAGCTCTCTCGTTCTCTCTCTCCCTGTCTCTCTCTCTCTCTCTCTCTCTCTCCTTAGTGAGGCCCTCCGCAACTTCGTGAGACCCGGTTTCAAAATAAAGTATAAAAAATAGGGCTGGGGATGTAGCGCGGAGGTAGAACGCCCCTGCGTTCAATCCCCGGTACCGCAAAAAAAAAAAATAAATAAATAAATAAGGGGACTCAAATCACAGAAAGGAAGGGCCTGCTCTGTACCAGGCATTTTGTATGCATTATCTCATTAAATTATAATATTCCTATGAACTTGGAATTATCATGTATTATTGCTACAAATAAAAAGCATTAAATCTCTAAGACTGCAGAAGATGAAGCAGGTAGAAATTTGAGGACTAGGCAAATGACCCCTGCCTCCAGCCCGATACCAATGGTGGGGGTGAAACATGGGAATACCTGGTGTATATCATGGAGTGGGAGCTCAGGCCCAACCTCAGACAATTAATTGTGAGATCTGACAGGCTAATATTTTCCCTCTCCTTCCCTAAATATTTACAGGTGTGTACTTGTTCTGACATAGTGGTGGTGCAAGCAGCGGCTTGCTGGAACTAAGGCCCAAGCATGTTTTCTGTGTTTATAACTCCACTGCTTCATCTATTTTTCTATGTAAATTCTTTTAGCACGAGGGAATGGAGCTCTATTCCTCCTACCACTGATTCCTGGACCTTTGGCATCCTATTTCCTGGAGGAGAAGGCTTTGACTTTGATATGGATGTTTTCTTTTAACTATAATGATTTCAGATATGCTGATTCTAAATAACCATTCAAAAGCTTAGAATGAGTAACAATAATAATAATGTTTTGTTAGCCAAAAAAAAGACTAGACAACTATAAAAAGCATTCTTTTTTTAGTCTTTCCTAAAATACAAACATCATAGCCTTTCTGGTGTGTGCATATCTGAAACTCATTTTCAAACCTCCTTTCCTGTGTGATTAAGCTCTAATTTGAACAACACTCTGTAATCATTAATTTTATGAAAAAAACCCCACTCTTTATATTACTTGGAAGTAGACAATGAAATGACTATCCACAGTATTTCAGTATTTCACAGTATTTGATATATGTTCCTGGCTAGGCTAGTCTTAGTCTATGGAATCACACGAGGGACAAGTCAAGCCTGATTATTGACAGATGTTTGCAATGCTTGGATGATATTTTCTACCCCCAGGAAGGTGCTGCACAATGCCGGCAAGGTTTTCACAGGCCTGGGATTCATGCTTTTCTTTGCTGCTTGGAATAAGAAGTGGCCACCTAGGAATGTGTCCAAGGAATCATCCCTTTGTGAATAATGCTGGGTTAAGGGCCAGGGATTCAGTGTAGGTCTCTGGTCAAGAGTTTGGGGTAAAGCCACCAGGTCTGTATAGGGCTGTAGTAAGTGTTCTTAGGATATGGCTGGTTTAGGAACCCAGCTTGAGGGTTCAGGTTGGGAACATAGACTTCAGGGAAAGGGCATGGAATTTTAGCTTACAGGACCTTAGAAAGGAGCTCAAAGGGAAGTTTGTTCTTGAGTTTGAAGAGGAGGAAAGTGTGCTGCTGGTGGTAGTGGTGGTGACAGGTCCCTGGAGAGGTGGAAATAGAAATGAAACAGGCTAGAGGCTTGTGAAAATTCCCTTTCATAGGAGTTAGGAACTGATGGTGGTTGGAAAAATACTCTGGCAACTCAAGTACACCATTTGTTCCCAGCATTAAATTAAAGGCCCCGTGAAAGGGCTGGGATGGAGCACAATGAAAATGAGGAGGGCTTTTGTCTCTGTTCTCTCATTAATTGGTGTTGTGACTTGAGAAAGCCAGTGTGTCTCTTGAGTCTCCCATACTTCAAATGTAAGAGAGGATGAAGTGATTGCTTTCTTGTTCTCCTTTCCAATAATGTATCTTTAAAAAAGGTTCCACCTTTGTGAAGTAAGCTTATTTGTTTAGAGCAATACATACATATGAGAATGTTCTTTAACTCTAAACTCACCAATACAGTAGTTGCTAGACATTCATGGTGTAATGGTTTGGATTTAGAATGCTTCCTTAGCCGTCATGGAAACAAGGTAACAATGTTGGAAGGGGGGCTTGGTTGAGGAGGGGTTCCTGGGGATGTGGTCTTGGGTATTCTATATCCTTCCTACTCCCCCTGCTCTCTTTCTTTCTGCTTCTGGCCTCCACAATGTGAGGGTGGAGCCTTGCTGTCTCCCTCTCTATGCTTCTCACTGTCATGCCCTGTACTCCAGACCCTGGCCTTACAAGGACTGAACTCCCAAATCTCCAAAAACTGAGCAAATAAATCTTCCTTCCTCTAAATTGTGTGGTCAGTCATTTTGGAATATATCAGTGAGAATGTTGACTGAGACCCATGGCTATTGAGTACTTGTAATGTGGTGAGTGAGACTAATGACTACCGTGCTGGACAGCCTTGGTCTAGGTAGCTTTGAACACATAGTGAACTTCTGCATTTGGAATGTGTGCAGGGGGGTGTCCAAAATATTTTGCGACTAGCAAAAAGCAAAGGAGAAACTCTCTTATTGGATGACCACTCTCCCTGGGTGCTGCACTACTATTTTAATCATCAGACATTTATGTAGACCATAATTTATATAGAAAATCATACATAAAACATGCCATTTTTTTACCTTGCCACTTGAAACTTAATTATTTTCATGGAGGATAGAGATTTAAAATAAAATTATCTAGACAAAGAACATTTTGTCTACTACTAAAGCCATATTTCTCAAGTTGCAGTATTATAAACTGAAGGAATTCCCCTCTGGATACAGGGTCTGATGCTCACTGGCCTATAAAGAAAGGCATTTCCTTTATTGCTTAAGAGATCCACTAAGCTTTCCTCCTGAACTTCAGGCTTTTGGAATTGTGTTGATTTATGCCATTGTTCAAAGTGTCTTATTCCTTTCTTTAATATCTTATAATAACTGCTTGAAATTACTCACAGATTAATCCCTTTTGAATTAGTCACTATTTAGAAAGAGCTTGTATCTATAACCAGCAATGGTCCACATGGAAGACCCAAGATGTACAGATCCATGCAAGCAGATACATGGTTATACAAGCAAGACCTATGGAGAATGTTAAGTATCTGGTACTTAGCAAATAGGAATCCCTTCATAAACAGTTATTAATATGGTTAGTCAAGACCGTATGTCATTCTCTCTCTCTCCCTCTTTGTTTATTTTCTGATCCTTCTTCCTTTTTGTTTTCCTTATTTTTTCCTCTTCCTTTTCTGTTATTCTTTTTTTAGTGTGTGTGGTACTGAGGGTTAAACCCAGGGGTATTCCACCTTTGAGCTACATGCCAGCCCTATCTTATTTTTTATTTTTTATATGCTTCACACATGCTAGGATGTAGCTACCACTGAGCTACATCCCCAGCTCCTTTAAAAAAAATTTTTTTTGAAACAGGGTCTTGCAATGTCACTAAGGCTGGCCTCATACCTATTATTCTCCTGTCTCAGCCTCCTAAATACTGGGATTTTAGGCATGTGCCACCATGCTTAGCCTTTTCTCTTAATCTTAATCATTCTTTTTCATATTTCTCTTGGATATCTTAAGACTTCAAAGAATAAGGGTATATGTGTAATTAGCAAAATAATCCTTATCTTTTTCTCCTTGTCTATCTCTCCTTACTTAGCCTGAAAATACATGGTTATCTGTAGAGGGCTGAGGCCTGTCTTAAAAGCACACTGAGATTATCATCTTGGACCAGCCCAGTTTGCATACATGGTATTTGGCTGGGTGGGATCTGTCAGCAAATGGACACATTCCAAGGGACCTGGTGTAATCTTTAAGGTGCTGTCCTTGATGTGGTCTCCACCCAGTAATGGTTAATCCCTCCTTCCCCTAAGTTTGTCACATGCCTGCCTCACTGACCATCTTACCTTAACCTGAGATAATTGCTGATTTCTGTGTTTGATTAATCCTTACTGTAACCTGTGATAATTGCTGATTTCTGTGTTTGATTAACTTTTTTTTTTTTTGCGGTACCAAGGATTGAACGCAGTGGCGTTCTACCTCCACGCTACGCCCCCGGCCCTATTTTTTTTTTATACTTTATTTTGAAACCGGGTCTCACGAAGTTGCGGAGGGCCTCA
>PVJS01035371.1:0-21051 GCA_004027185.1 Glis glis | reverse complement strand
TCCTCCTCCTCTTTCTTTTTCTATACTGGGAATTAAACCCAGGGACAGTTTACCTCTAAGCTACACCCCCCCCCCAGCCCTTTTTATTTTGAAACTATGCACTACCGGCCTTGAATCTGAGATCCTCCTGTCTCAGCCTCCCAAGTACTGGGATTACAGGCATGCACCACTGTGCCCAGCTCTCCTCTTCTTATGAAGACACTTTTTATTAGGTCTATCCTAAATCCAGGAGGATATCATGTTAAGATCCTTAACTTATTATACCAGCAAATGCTCTGTTTCTATATAAGGGCACATTCTGAGATTCCAGGCGGATTTGAAGTTTGGGGAGACACATTTAACTTAACTGCACATGGTAGGTAGATGTAGAAGAAGTGGTATGACTTCGAAGTGGCATGTCCTATTCAGTGATGCAAATATTGCTCCACGCACTCGGGCAACATGGATATGTTGCTATATCCTGGCTGAAAATGGGTCCCAAAGTAATGAGGGTTCAGACCCCAAACCTCAGTGCCCACCTTTTGAGAACTAACTGTGGATACCACCTTCAGGTGAAGTAGAGACCAGTCTCAGAGCTCCTGGCAAGGCAGTGAATTAAAATTACCCCTTAGTCCCTGGGTTTCTGCTCATTCAAAGTTCAAACTTCAATTTCCACATTTCTCAGAGTTTGCTGAGAAAACAAGCAATGCTCTCTCAAGTCCTCCCCTCCCTTCTCTCCTTACAACTGGGTACAGTGTGTTCTGAACAGAAAGGAGCTTCAGTGAGGTATGAAATGAAACAAATCCGCAGGCAAACAGCAAAGAAAGCTGGTGTATTTTTAATATGCAGGCACCATTTCGGGGATTGTGGAGAAAGTTTTGCCTCTTTATATTGAAAAACCACTGCACTGGAAAGGGAGTCAGAGGTGGGGGAGAAATGCACAGCTCTCTCCCTTCAGCACAGTGCTTCTTAAAGAAACAATTGATTAAAGAGAAAGTGTAGGGAACCAACTGTTCACACTTGCCAAATACTTCTAAAGGTTTCAAAATCAGCTAAAGTGGTAGATCTCCCCGCCCCCAATAAAGTGTCTACAAAATCTGTCACCTCGACACCCAGTGTTCAAACAGGGCAGTGTCTTGAGAAATGACTTTGTTCTCTGGATCACTCACAACCCTGGCCTGACGGTGCTTCTATTTTCTGCATCAGTGTGAAACCTGCTGCAAAAACAGCTGCACCATTCTCAGCACGACAGCTGCCAGGAGCCAGGAAGAGTGACCTTCACCCCAGGCCACCCCTCTGGGCCCCACCCTGTCTGATCTGGGCCTACAGCCGTCCAAGGGCTTGGCTCTTAGCTGGAATTGCTTCTTCACCGAGGCTGTGGCAGAGCCCCAGTAGCACAGGTCTGGAGCAATGACTGTAGCAAGGGTTTCTTCTCTCTACAGATGAGCACACTGAGAAGACAATGCCTTGCCCAAGGGCTGGGGGACGTCTACCATTTGCTTTGGCTGTTCAACAACCGTGCTCCTCTTTTGTTTGGTAGATTCCCCACATTAGGAGCCTTGGTGAGGCTGGGAGCCTGTCTTCCACAATAGAAGTGGGAAAAGCCCAATAATAACTGTCTGTGCCTCTTTTGTAGCCAAGGACTAGCACTCAACCCAATCTCTTGCCAACCCAACACTCCTGTCTCATGGTGTGATTGGGAGGTAGTAACTCAATGCAGAGGGGTAGAGGGAGATTTTACCTCCAGGCTCATGGGTTTTGATGTTGTTCCTCACTGTAAAAATCCTGATTCAATGAACTATCCAGTATCTTTTTAATCAATCTTTTATTTTTCTCCCTAACTTACCCACAGTCTCCTTCTGTTGCCTGTAAATAAAAAGCTTGGTCGAGGCCAAAAATGGTACCAAGATTTGGGCAGAAACAGACCCTCCAGAAATTGGCAGGAATCTAGGATGATTTGTTTGGCATGGTCAGAGGCGAATGCAATGAAAATTCAGCTAGGAATAAGAGATGTGGCTCTGCCAAGACACATGGCAAACCATTATGGTTTTGCCTGTGGTCATATGGAATACTAAAGTCAAGGTTTAGGGTATGAAGCAGTTGCCACCATAGAGCAATATAAAAACCATAAGAAATTCATGGTCTGTAGGATACAATCCCTGCTTCTCGTCGTGTTAAATGTACTTTAAAAAATTAAGAATAAAAACCACAAATTCTTATGTTCTCAACTCCAGGAACAAAATAAAAAAACAAGTATTTTCTATGTACTAGAAAAATAGCTTTTGTCTTACAGCCACAATGCTAAAATAGACAAAAATCAAACTGAAGTTTGATCCTGCAGGTTGAGTATATACCCAGAGATGCTCGAAGGATTTATTCAGTCATCAATGAATGTTTTTTGAGCAAGACTTCTTATGTTCCCGGCACCTTCGCTGGTGCTGGGAATGTAACAGAGAACAAAAGAGATCAAGACTGCTTTCACCGAAATTACGTTCTAGTGTGGTCTTACCTAAAACCAGTGGTTTTCAACCTTGGCTGTCCATTAGAAATATCTGGGGAGTCTTAAAAATCCCAATACCAAAGCAGACACCAGGCCAAACAAGTAAGAATTCCTAGTTATTAAAGTTCTCCAAATGATTCTTACAAAGCTTCATAGAAGGGAGGGAAGCACAAGGATTGTTCCTTCCCCCTGGAGCTGGCTTCCAACCAACACTGGCTTTTCAGGAGGTGACAGCAAGGGGTGCTGACTGGAGTCCCAGCATACTCAGTCCTCCCACAGAAAGTAGAAGTGTGAGAGACTGAGGAGAGATGGATTGATGGGCACGGAGAGTCCTTGGTTCCGGGGCTGGTTCTGTCCCCAACAAGCTGATTCGCCTTGGCAAGTCTTATCCTCTCTGGGCACACCTATAAAATTAAAAAATAGACTAAAGGTATCTGAGATGGCTTCTAAATTTGTCTTTGAGTCTATGGGGTTCTGAGAGGCTGAGAGCCTTTGCCCACCCCACTAGCCAAGAGCAGCCAGGGAGACGAGGGGGAGACTGAAGACTGCCCTGTCCAAGCGGGCAGAGATGCCAATTCGGGGTCAGACTCCGTCTCCCTTGCCAGGCCAGGAGTATCAAGCCATTTGTCAGGTGAGCAAGTGAATATGAACAGGTGGCTAAAGACCCACACATCTGCAAAGCCCCTGGGAATTCGGCCCAGGGCCTGCAGGCCAGAGCAGAGCGGTGAAGCACTCCACAGGCCCCAAGGCTGAGCTTGATTCCAATTTGAAGCTGTCAGAACTGCAGCTTGAATTCTGAGCGGCCTTGGTCTCAGGGGGCCTGTGGCTCCTCCTAGCTGCCTGAGGAAATTATTCACTTGGATAAACCCAAATTAGACTTGAGAAAGTAGCACATTTCTCTTTACTCCCCCAACCCCCATGTCTGGGAAGTTTCTGCACTGCCCTACCCTTCTATACATACCTTTCTCCCTCCCTCCCTCCAGCCTCCTCAAGTCACAACCCTGGAAAATTCTCAGGCCTCTGCCATCTCTAGAGTTTGTCAGACATTGGAGGATACACTGACAGCCAGTGATATGAGGGCTGGCTGTGAGATCCATTCACAAGGATGACTGGCGTGGAAAAACAGAAACCTGTGAGTCTTGCAAATAAATCTCAGGTTGCTCACAGGTCAAAAAAGACTCAGTGGAGACACCAGGAAGCCTTCTCTGGCTCCCAACCTCCCTATTCCACCTACTCTTGGTGAAGGACCCCCCTCCCGTTCCTAATTTCACTCTTTAAAAAAAGAAAATAAAAGCCAAGGGTGGTGGTGCATGCCTATAATCCGAGGCTGAGACAGGAGGATCACAGTTTCAAGACCAGCCTCAGCAACTTAGTGAGACCTTGTTTCAAAATGAAAAATAAAAGATGCTGGGGAAATAGCTCAGAGGTAGAACTCCCCCCTCCCAGTTTCAATCCTCAGTACCACAAAAATAAAATGAAAAAGGAGGGGTATGGGAAGGCCTGTTATAAGATTCACAGGGATTTCTCATTGACCATGTCCACCCACCCTCCATTCCCTCCCTCCCTATGTCTATGGGTATATGCCTATACCCAATCTGAGCCAATCAGCCTCTTCATCTTGGGAAATGGAAGAGCTGAGCAGAGTCACACAGAGACCAGGTAGTTGGGGCCCATGGCATTCCTTGTCCTAGAGACAAGATCCAGGATGACCTACTAGTGATAACGCTGGAGCCACCCTGGTTGTTCGGATTCCCTTTGGTTCTGGGAACAGCCATGATGCCCTTCACCAGGAGCTGGCTGAAGAGATTCAGTCGTTTCCCTCTAAATAAACTTAATTGGTAAAAGCTCCCTTAAGCACCTTATGCCTAGGACATAGTAAGACCTCAACAAACATGTGTCGAATGAGTAAATGAACGGATGAAGACATACACTAATCGTCTCTCCTCCTTCTCACAATCAAATAATAGGAATTAATTACCTGGTCCAAATTATTATTCAGCTCAGAATATAATCAGTCAGTCAATAAATTAGTACTAATTGATGTGCCAAAAACTGTATTAGGCTATTCGACTGGGACAAAGATGCAAATATAGGCAAGTGGGGGGGGAGATTTCCTAATGGAAATATAATCTGCAATAGGTAACTCGGAATTCTTTTCTGCCTGGCCTGAAGCAATCTATGCCTCTATTTATTTTCTGTATCTTGAAAACAGACATTTATGAAATACCATCAATAGCCAAGTGTGGTGATGCACACCTGTAATCCCAACTATTTTGGAGGCAGAGGAAGGAGGATCACAAGTTCAAGGCCAGTCTGGGCCACTTGGTGAGACCCTTTCTCAAAATGAAAAGGGCTGGGGATGTAGCTCAATGGTAGAGTGGCCCTGGGTTCAAAGCCCAAGGGTATTTTTACTAAAAAAAAAAATTACTATTAATGGGTTCAATCCCCAGCACCGCAGAATAAAAAAAGATGGGAAGAATTACCATTAATGATTGATTGGGTTTGCAACAAGCTCCTGAATCAATGGGCAGAAACTTCCAGAATAGTGTTAGATACAAATGATATAGAAAGCTTTGGGCAAAATTCCACATCCAGGCTGGTTAAGGCATTAGGCTCCTGATCATTTCATGTCTGGATCAGAAAAGCCACCACACAAGATGCAGGGCAGCTGGACAGAAGAGGGGTCTCTGAGCCTCTTTTTTGGAAGGACCTGTTGCTGCCATTACAGCAGCTCTGACAGGTGTAGAATTGAGACAGGGACCTCTCCCCCTGCCCAGAGGCTAGCAATTACAGAAACAGAATTGTCTGCTACAAGAGGCTTTGTCGCTTGGGTGTCATTTCAGCATACAATAAATTGCACTGCCCATCAGACTGCTGGAGGCCAGCACTTGCTGGCAGCTCCCACAGCTCCCAGAGAGAGCCTATTCAGATGTGAAGACAAGTCAGCCAGCTGCAGCCAGTGCTGGGAGTAACCCTTCGGGCTGAGGGAGCATCATTCTGTCATGTGAGGAGCCAGTGCATGCCTGAAAGGGCACAGCTTCAGCCTGGTACCAGCGACAGCTCCACCAGGCTTGTCTCCTATTTGTCAGGTCCCAGCAGAGAGCAGGATAAACAATTCAGACGGATACAGGGTAACCATGCCATAAATGCAGAGCATTATTCTAGGTGTGCATATGGGTGTGCTTGTCTGCACGTGCACATGCGTGTGTGCACATGTGGGTGTGCATGTGTGTGTGCATGCGCGTGCATGGGCCTTGGACACTGCCTAGTTCCAGTCCTTGTCACCCCCTGCCTGGACCATGTCAGTAATCTCATAAGGGTCTCCTGACTCCATGTTCACCTCCTCAGCAGTCCTCTCACCCCACAGAACTCATGCTTCAAAATCATAGATCTGATTATGCCAAATCATGGGAAAAAAGTCCAGCATCCACCTCAACCCCAAACGGCCTTGTCAAAAGTATGTCAGGCTTTCCTTCCTGGCACTCCATAAACCCCCATTTTGAATGTTAAGATCCTACTAGAACTTGAAGGACAAGCTCAGATGTCCCCTCCTTCATGACACCATCCCATCTACCCTAACTCTGCAGCTCCAAAAGCTAGAAAACATCTCTTCTCCCTCTGAAAAATAGAAAACAGCCAGCATTTATCTGTTGCCTGTTGCATGCTTTACACTCTATGTGTATCCTGTCATTATTATTATTATTATTATTATCCCCATTTTACAGATGAGAAAGCAGAGTTTTAGGTGGTTTGCCCAAGAACTCCTCAACTGCACTACCAGACCTTGAACCCAGAACCACAGGCTCCAAAATGGATTGCATGATTCCTGTGCAACACTCTCTTTAGCTCCAAGGGGTGAACAGGGGCAGTGTAATTTCCATCACTATCCCAGATTTATAATCTGAGCAGTGATACAATTATTCTGATGCCAATAAAGCCTTCACATCTAGGTGCCTCACTTCTGGGACCCCTTGAGTTTCTGGGAAAGGCCCTGGCAACGTGTTCACATGATCATATGCTTTTGGAAAACTTTCTCAAGTGATGTGCTGTGAACAAAACTGGTGAAAACAGGTGTCTCTCCCCATCTCAGACTCCCTCCATCACACTTCTCTTTATGTTTGTGGTGCCAGAGTAGCCAAGGGCATTTAGAGATCCAGCTTCTGGAAAATTGAATTGGGAAAGCCTTTTTTTGTTTTGTTTTGTTTTGTTTTTGTGATACTGGGGATTGAACCCAGAGACATTGTACCTCTGAGCTACACCCCCAGCCCTTTTTACTTTTTATTTTGAAACAAGGTCTTACTAAGTTGCCATATGCTGTTCTCAAACCTATGATCCTCCTTTCTCAGCCTCCCAAGTACTGGGATAACAGGCGCGTACCAAAGTGCCTGGCTTGGGAAAGCTTTTCGGTGGGTTATGTTCATGTTGCTCACAATTTGGAATATAGTTAACTTACTGCCAGCTGTCCTGTTACAGAAATGACTGTGGGAATACACTTTCTACCAACAGTGCCAGCTCACCTGGCCTCTTGACGTGAAGGTGCAGGCCAGAGGGGTATTGTGTTGTGAACATGTCCATGGCTCTTTGTGCTGGAATTTATCAGAATTCTGAGTTGCAGGGCACAAACCTGTATCATTGCCACAAAAACAAGTGCATCTGTGTGTGAAGTCTCATGTTTTATGAATACTAACTATCAATAATACAAAACAAATTCTGGTCAACTGTGTTAGAAGAAAGACAGAATTATCTTTCTATTCTCCCTTTAGGAAATGATATGCCAAATTTGTTGTCATATGAAGAGGCATCAAAGAGTATGCAACCAAAAACTGTAGGAAGAAAGTGTTAGGGAGGCATGCTAGTTGACTAATTAATTTTTAATCCTATTATTTTTCTGTATTTTGTGGTGTTTGTGGTATTGTCATCTTTTAAAATGTATAATTTAGAATGCTCTATTTTCTTATTTGAAATGTTCAGTTCCATACCTAACTCTGTATCTATGACTCTGTTTTCTTTTTCTTAAATAACTTCTCTAATAATTGATAAACTTCAAGCAGCCTCAGAAAAACACCCTGGATCTGCCCCCTGAATCTCCATAAACACAGTACTCTTGCTATGCAGACACTACTTCACCTGCCTTGACCCCTCCGGCCCTCCATCTCTTGTCTTTGTAGATATTCTGGGGCTGCAGTTTTGCATACTGCACCTCTCTCATGGCATCAATCACTGTTTACTTATACTTAATGATGATCCTGTTTTATCTCTTCCCAGCGACCACCTCAGGGCCTTATGTGGAGTAGACAATAAATGTTTCCGAATGAGAGCCCTCCTGGAGGCAGGAGGCACAGACTAGACAGGTGAGGGGCAGGAGGGGGCCCTTCCATCCCAGTCTGTGTGCTGGTGATGGAGGAATGTATCTCTGATGTTTATCTTTTGTAAACTCAAACTGCAGGTGTACAAGATTTCCTTCTCTCCTTCCCTGTATCTCAATCCCTGACTCCCTTTTGGCTCTCTGATGTTCTCTCTCTATCCTATCTTTTCTCTCTCTGGTCCCAATGCTTAATAGGGCTAAGATGGCAATCTCTGGGAAGGAGCAGGAATGAAAAGATGGGAGATATTCACAGCCCCAAATCTTCCCATCGCAGGTGGAATTCAAGGAGAGGCCTCTACGGATAGGCAGCATTCCCAGGGAGCCAAATCTGCTTTGGGCTGTCTCTCTGCACAAGCATGGCTTGAACCTTGCACAGTCCAATACACCTGCATTTCCTGAAAGCAGGGGCCCAGTATCATCAGTGACAGGTGAGGTGGGGCTTCCATGGAGAGAAGCTAAGCTAAATCCATTTCAAAGATCACAAGGTGTGGCCCCCGCCCAGGAAATGAGTCTACCAGCCAACTCAATGGGAATGAAAAGGAAGAATATTCAAATCACACAATTACTGTCTGGCTAAATTAATTGTTGCATTTGTCTAAATGGATTAGACATTTTAATTAGCAGGGTCTGGTTGTTTGCCGAAATTGCATTTTTGGCATGTGGGTGTTATGTGCACACGTGTGTTTGTTCTAGCAGAGCCTGGGCTGGAGAAAATCTGCAGTGATTTCTTTGTCTGTAGATGAAAGGAATGGCAGTCTAGAGGAGCCAGCTTCTCTTCGCAGACCCCCATTCCTGAGATGCAAGGAAAACTATGGCATCCTCACCTGGCCACTGCAGGAGGCTCTGCAGCTGGAGAAAGCATCTGTGGGCTTAGAACCAGCTGTGAGGGGGTAGGGAGATGTGGAGCGAAGAAGGGGAAGTGTGTGATGGCAGAACGTTGATTTCAAAATCTATACTAGGTGTGGAAGTCTCCCAAATTAGCCTGTAGAATGTGCACCCCCAGGGGGCAGCAGAGCACCAACCCTTGGGAAGCCAGCCACCACGTTATTCCACTAAGGCCAGAGATGGGGCGAGGTTAAACAGGGCCATTAGTGGCAGGAAGAGGAGCAATCTGGGAAGAGAACAAAGATCCAGAGCACCCTGGAGCCTTGGGAGGCCAGTGCCAAAAGCCAGGAAGAACAGCCAAATGGGGATGGGAAGAGAAGAGATGGTGCAAACTAGGGCTAAAAACAGGTTGCGTCAGTCTCAGCAGAGAAAATGGGAGTTAGGGTCCATAAAGCAAGAGTTAGCATTTTCGAGCAGAAGCAACGAGGTGCAGGATCTGTAACGTGAACATAAGCAAGAATGGTCCAGTCAGACCATCACCCTACATGCCATCTATAGAATATCAAAATATCCCTGGAGATGTAGGAAGCTAGAGACAATGTGTTTGCTAGAACTTCCCCCAGAAGGAGGACTGAGGGGTTACTGGGGTGACTTGCTGAGCCTCACTGGGTCCAGGGTAGGGGCTGGGATCTGGCTGGGGAAGAAAAAGAGAGCTCAGAGACAGAGGAAGCAAAAGCAGGACACCTCCTGGTTATAGGTGCTTGCTAGACCATCTCCCTTAACTGTGAGGCTCTGTTTCACTCTGTGGGGTATGCAAGTTTGGGACCGGCACTGAATTGCTGGGGATAGCAGAGGAAAGGCAAAATCTGGCACCAGCAGGTTCACCCTTCCCCGCAAAGCTCTCGGCCTTGCTTATAAATAATTGAGCCGACCAGAAGGGAGCCAAATCACGATCCTGCCAGGGTGCCCTGGAGAGACCCAGCCACGCCGCTATAGTCCTAGTGCGGGGGGGGGGGGGCTTCTTCTTTTTGCCCCAACTTCCTACCTCAGGCCTTGGAGTGTCTCTTCCAAAAGCCAAAGGAAACTTTTCCTCTGCCTTCCCCATAGGGGGCCGGGGAAAGAGACTTCCTCCTGGAGGCAGAGGAATAAGACTTTGATTCTGTGATTCTTTCCACTTTGGAGTCTGTCACTGAGTTTCAACAGGGGCTCTCTACACTCCTCTCCTAAGGTTTATTTCACATCTGTTAGAGAGAGATGCAATAACGCCGCTCATGGTTATGCAGTCGATGGAGCAGAGGCAATGAGATTGTCTCTGGGCAGGGAGAAGATAATCTCATTTTCTCTGTCTTTTTGATCATGGGAGCAGGTAGGAAAATGAAATTTCATGCAAGTTACTCCTTTATCCTCGACTGATAGAATGGTTATTTAACACGCCTTGAGTGTCAAGAAGTGGCTAGGCACTAAGGAGCTTCTCCCCCGCTTAGAAACTGGATTCTGCATGAAGTAAAGCACAAAATCATTTCAGGGAAAGCCAAAGTCCCAAGATCATTCTACCCAGGCCATCTGCCTCCAGATAGGAGTGTGCAGAGAATGTGCAATAAGGGAACAGCAAGACTGAATCTTAGTTTCTCCCCCTGGTCATTTTGGAGAGTGGCTTGCACTCAACAAATTCATTCTGTCTCTCTCTCTCTCTCTCTCTCTTCTAGGAATTAAACTCAGGGGTGTTCTACCTCTAAGCTACACCCCCAGCCCTTTGTATTTTTTATTTTGAAACAGGGTCTCGCTAAGTTACTGAGGCCCTTGCTAAATTACTAAGGCTGGCCTCGAACCTGCGATCCTCCTGTCTCGGCCTCCTAAGTACTGGGATTACAGGCATGTGCCACCACACCTGTGAATTCTCTCTTTAGCGTCAGTTCCCACTCCCCACTTACTGTGCGCCTCACCCCACCATGGACATACACACATACACACCCCACTGTTCCCATTCACACCATTTCTTCTTGATATTCGGAGAAGGTGGGGAATGGTACTGGGAAGTCAAGGCAATTGCATCTGCCTTCTCAAATCAGAAGAATCTGAAAACGCTTGTATTCCACCAGTTCCCTCCTCTCCCACCACACCCCTCCAAAATCCTCCTGTGAAGATAGGGGAGACGGCAAATTGAGTGTGCTTGAATAAATTGCTCTCTTCTCTACTCTCAGTTTCTTCATCTGTAAAATGACGAGGTCAGACTAGATAATGTCCAAGATCTCTTACAACCCTGACTTCAGACCCCCTGTCAAAGGGAAACAGCCCCAACAGAAGGCTGAGTTCAGCTCCAGCTAGTGGACAGAGCCACGAGCAGCAAACTCTGCAGCTGAAAGTGGTTAAGGTAACTGAGGGGAGACCAGAGCAGATGCAGCTGCAAATTAAGAAGGGCAAGGAAGGAGGGAAGAAAACAGGAGAAAGTTGAAGGAGACGGCTTTAAAAGGAGCATAGAAAGTGTGTGAGGTTGCCAGGTGTGGTAATGTACACCTGTAATCCCAGTACTTGGGAGGCTGAGAGAGGAGGATTGCAGGTTCAAGGACAGCCTCGACAACTTAGTGAGGCCCTCTGCAACTTAGTGAAGCCCTATTTTAAAATTAAAAGGGCTGGAGGTGCAGCTTGGAGGTAGAATGCCCCTAGGTTCAATCCCTAATACCAAACAATAATAATAATAGGGTGTGAGTTTATTTCCTCCGAGTTTCATCTGAAGCCACTTGAGATGGAAAGCCCGAGTGAGTGGGTAGGGAAGGCTACGTGATGGAACCTGTGGCGCTCCGTGAGGTCCCAGCAGAGCCCTGCCTGGGGTGATGTTTGCAGCCCCATGAGGGGGCAGAGGCCCACTGAGACAGCATGGTCAGCTGAGACCTCGGCTCATCTAGTCAAGCCCTGGGTCCAGGTTAAGCCACTGCAAGCCATCAAGCCATCTCACCCTGAGAGTCGCAGTGAGGCACGTGGACTGCGGAGGCAGGAGGACCATCCTCTCTGGTGCCAGGAGACAGGAAGATGTCCTGGCAGACTCTAAAAGCACTAAAGCCAGGCGACAGCATCAGGCGAGAGATGGAAGGCGCGGCGCATGCAGGAGGTTTTATGGAGTGATGGTAATAACCCCTCCATTTACACACAGCTTTCCAGTTCACAAAGCCCTCGCCCACCCATTACCTCGTCAGCCTCCTTGCAGCTCTAGGACATGCGCAGGCTAGCTGTTCTTCTCTTCTGTTTTATACGTAAAGAAGCCAGATGTAGATGAGTTAAGTGGCCTGCCCAAGGTCACACAGTCAGCTGGACAGAGCCCTGGAGCTAACGCCAGCCTGGCTGGTGGGCAGACCCGGGCCCCATCCCTGCTCTACCCCAGGCCATTGGCCTTCTTGGAACTTTACTGGTTTTATCTGCAAAATTTAGTAAAAGCACTTGGACGGTTAAGGCAGATGATATGTGTACGGGGCCCAGGCCTGAATAAACAATCAACACATGTATTCTTTTCTCTGCTAGCTTGTAAGAATCTCCTTTGTTTGGAGTAGAGAGGGAATGAAGTGGGATCAGATAGGCACTGTTTCAAAACCTCCTCACCACTGCTGGCTCTGTGATCCTGGGGCAAGTCGCTAGGGCCTCTGGGAATGTCCTTCTCTGGAAAGGAGGAACCATAATGCCCAACTCATGGGGGTACTTGAAAGTTAGGTAAGAAAGGAGGCAACATCCCCAGAACCACATCTGTCTTAAGAAATACATCTTTCCCTTTCCTCCTTCTTTCCACTGCAGTATATAAGCAGTCACCTTCCTGGAGCCTGCCAACAAATCCTCAAAAACTAGGGAGAGCTTCCATACCCTTGCTGCCTCCTCCACCTTGAAATAATAATTATTATTACTATTGTCACTGTTGTTGCTTTCCAAGTGATCACTTTGGCTTAGACACTGTGCTCAGAGTTTTAGTTGCATTGGTTCATTTAATTCTTATGACAGCTCAGAACTATTAGCCCCACTTTGTAGATGAGGTAACCGAGGCATAAAGAACTCAGGAACTTGCCCAGAGCTGGACAGTTGGTGGCAGAGCCGGAACTGAGCGCTAAAGTCAGAGCCCTTAGCTAGCTAAGCTCTAATTGACCCTGTAGCTGTTGCCCCAGGCTTGGGGGCAGAGGTCCAACTCTTTCCCGCACTTCAGTGCCCGACCTGTGAGATGGAGGGACAAACCGAGCAAGCTGGGGTGCACCCTGGCCAGACTGGAAAGGGCAGATTTAATCATTTATGCAAATTCCAGGATTCTGTTTGCCAAAGAGGTTCCAGGTTGAGATGCATTTGAGAAGTTGGAGAATGTGGATGATCCCAGAAAGCCGATTAGTACACAAAGGGACATTATCCCCTGCCCAGAAAACCAGGCAAGCACGGGAGGATATTGAGAAAACTTGCAGAGTGCAGCTATTGAATTAGAGAGTCAGCCAGCGGGATTAGGAGCAAGAATGAGCCCTAGGTGTGAGTCCCCTCCCTGGCCACCTGGAGAGGAAAGAATTCAGTACTAGACCTTCTGGGGCAGATTAAGTGCCTCATGAAGGTCTGGAGGCCTATTACTCAGCACAGAGCCTGGCCCTTTGTAAATGTGCAAGAAGGATAGCTCAATGAATCTATCCATCCCTCCACTCATCAATCAGCTGACAAAACAATTCTCTTGTCAAGCAGTAACAAAGAATGTGAATGGTTTTCCAGCACCCCATAATCTCGGGAGTCTGAGAGAGTACCCCAGTCCTTAAGAGAGACTTGAGAAGGGGCTTCCTGAAGCCAGGTGTAGTGGCACACACCTGTAATCCCAGTGCTTGGGAGGCTGAGACAGTAGCCTGTTTCAAAATAAAAAATAAAAAGGGCTGGGGGTGCAGCTCGGAGGTAAAATGCCCCTGGATTCAATCCCCAGTTCCAAAGGGCAAGACCGGGGGAGGAGGGACCCTGACCATGTAAAATAAGAAAAAGATGAATGGAAAATGAGAGAGGATATGCCAACTCCAGCAAAGGGACTCCTAAGTCTCCGGCCAGGGCGAGAGGATCACCTTTCCTAGAGGCTGGGGGGTGGAAAGAATGACACCTGCCATCTGAACCCTGAAACACTGGGGGAAACTGAGGAGGAAGGGGTCAATTCAAGTGGAATCAGAGATGCTGGAACTTGTTTTTTTTTCCAGACTTTTGTAGATGTTGATGTATGGGGAAAGTCAGGATGGCCCACCCTCCTCATCCTCCTGCTCCTGCACCCCAGAGCTGCCCCAGATCTCAGGCATTTCCCATTAAGTGACAATTCTCTTGGACCTAGCCAGGGGCAAAGGCCATGCTAGTTATACTCATGGGACAATTCTCATCAGGATGTGGGTTTTTCCAGCTCTGTGCCCATAATTTTAAATTACTTTATATACTTTTATGGGTGTATTGTAATTACACATCAGAGTGAAATTCAAACTGGCACATTCATACATGCACACACCGCTTGGTATATTTCCATCCCATGCCACCCCGCTCTCCCCTCCCTGCACATGTTAGTGATGCCTTCATATATGGACATTATTTGAACTATTTCCTTCCTCAAGTCTCACTTTCCCCTCCCCATCCCTCTCCTCTAATCCCCTTCCACTATTCTACTAGGGTCTCTCCTCATAAATGTCCTTCTCTTCTCAGAGAAGGGTCATTTTAAGAAGCAGTGATAATAGTCACAATTTAGAGGGTGCTTACCATGAGCCAGCAGCTAGGCTAAGGGCTCACGTGGGTCCCATTTCATCCTCAGAATAATCCAATGGGACTGGCATATAATTTGTCCCATTTTACTTAGGAAAATCCTGAAGCTGAAAGAGGTTAAGAAAAATTTTACCCAAGTCACATAGCTAATAAATGAAGGATCCAGAATGTGAGGACAAGGCACTGAAAAGATTATAGCATCCCCTACAAATACAATATAAAAGCGAAACAAAATTCAGTGTTAACAATAGATGCGAAGAAGCTGGGCATGGTGGCGCACACCTGTAATCCCAGTACTTGGGAGGCTGAAACAGGAGGATCACAGGTTTGAGGAAAGCTTCAGCAATGTAGCGAGACTCTCAGCAACCTAGCAAGACCCTGTTCCAAAAAAAATAAAAAGGGCTGGGGGTATAGCTCAGAGGTAGAATGGCCCTGGGTTCGATCTCCAGTACCATACACACACGGACATACAAACTAGATGTAAAGAAATCCACAACGTCCTTATTTTCTCCATGCTTAAATACCATTTCTTTAAAAGTTCTTCATTAATTGTAAGTTACCTACCAGGATACAAACCCAGGGCTGCCTACACCAGGCCTAAGAACCTGCGACCCTTGTGTTAAGAACCACAATCTTCCTTTACTAGGTGGACTTTGCTTTCTCTCAGCACCTAGAGCCTCCAGAATCCTGCAGTTCTTCTAAAAGGCCCAAACATCTGTTTCTGCTCAGAAGGGGTCACACAGTAGATATTGCAAGAGGTAAGGGGGGATGGGGAGCCTGATTGAGGTTGTTTGAGTGCAAATCTCAGGAAAGATTATAGGAAGTCTGTGGGTTGTCTAGCTACTTGGACTCCTTATCTGAGCCAAAGTAATCACTGGCAGAAGGACAAACCCATCCATTGCTGCAGCCAGCGTGGGCGATGCTCCCTTGATCTTCCCCAGGCGCTGACGGGCTTGGCCTCGGTTATCAGCTTCTGTGAAGGGGCTGCCAGTCAGGCTCAGCTAGGAGGGCTGCGAGCACCTAGACCCAAAGGGTCCTGTGGGGGGAGAATCTCGGTGTGTTCAAGTGCTGCTTTCCTCACGTTAGAAGAGCAGACAGAGTGCAGCCCTAATTTAGAGGCCACACTTCATGGAGTGATCCCCAATGGACACACAAGTCCAAAGGAGTTGGAAGAAAGAGCTCAGGTTGACTAGCATGGGTACAAGTCTGCAGACTTCAATCTTTCTCCTGTATTTAGTGCAGGAGACTCTTTCGTCGTATCTGCCCTGGCCCCTGCCACCTTCCAGAACACACACCACCCTTTTAGGAATCATTCTTGTCATGCCCAGTGTGGTGGTGCATGCCTATAGTCCTAGTATTTGGGAGGCTGAGAGGAGGATTGCAGGTTTGAGGCCAGCCTCAACAACTTAAAAGGGCTGGGGTGTAGCTCAGAGGTAGAATGCCCCTTGGTTCAATTCCCAGTACCAAAAAAAAAAAAAAAAAAACCAGTCATTCTTCTCACACTCATGTACTATGTTCATGGACTGTGATCCTGGCTCCCATCCAGAACTGATAAAATAAGTGGTCACCAATGCCAATCGCCAATCTCAATATCATGTATGGGGAAGGGGGGGAGTGGAGAGGGAGCCAGGAGGAAGCTAACCAACAGCTGGGTGCATGTACATCACTATCACTATGAACTATATTATGATGTGAGACTACAAGATAAAAGTATAAAAAATAAAAGTATAAAAAATAAGTAGTCAATCTCAGCTGGCTGATCATATTTGTTTTCCTTAAATATGTACTAGATGGGTTGGTGCCACTGGAGCTTAGAGGACAATAAAGACCCAGGCAGAGGTGGCTATATTCTGCTGTTGGGATTCAGAAAATGATTCCACAAAGTGTGGCGCTTTGGCCTACTGAGTACTTTGAACTAAAGAGTGGCAATCCTCAGAACGAGCCTGAAAAAGCAAAGTCTATCTCTGACCTTCTGTCCTCCAGTCTCATGCCCTTCTCTCTCCTCCAAAGTGAATCACAGAGAGCAGAATTCCTCGGCTAGGTGTGGTGGTGCATGCCTGTGATCACAATACTTGGGAGGCTGAGACAGGAGGATCACAGGTTCAAGGCCAGCCTCAGCAACTTAGTGAGACCCTGTTTCAAAACTTAAAATAAAAAGGTCTTGGGTTGTAGCTCAAAGGTAGAACACCCCTGGGTTCAATCCCCACTAACACACACACACACACACACACACACACACACACACACACACAAGCAGAATTTCTCTTCCCCAAAGTGTGTCATAGAAATTAGAATCCCTCTTTCCCAAAGCTTGCCATAAAACCTAGAAAAAGGTCACTGCTCTCTCTTCTCCCTTGAAGGCCTCATTCCAGAGGGGCCTGTCCATGCCCGGGAGGGAGGAAGCTGCACAGAAAGGCCAAGAAGAATCTGCACAAACAGGCCTTTCTGCCCCCCCCCATTAGATCACACACCTTTGTCCAATCATATATCTACACGGCTGTCCATTCTTCATCAAACCTAAGCATAAAAACAGTTTCCATTTCTGAAACCCCCTGGGTCTCACAAAATTTTGAATGGGTAAATTTGTTATGCTTTTCTCTTGTTAACCTGCTTTTTGTTATAGGAGCGTCCACAGCTAGGATAGGTAATGATAGGTAAGGAAAGCCATTCCACCTGTACATGGCCCCTATATTGCCATGTACATAAACGAGCAGAAAAAAACTTGTCTACCCAGAAAGAGAAGAATAAAAAGGAAAAGAGATGCGACCACACAGCCTGGACAGTAGCTGTCCCAGTCCCTGGTAACTTTCTACTTCCTGGCTCCTGACTCTGATGAAGCCCAACTTTGTCCTGACCTTGGATCTAGGTGCATCTCCACCCACAGAGTTTCCTTCATTCTGAGGCTCCTCTGAGTCAGTTTCCATTATTTGCCATCAAAAACGGTGTCTTGAAAAGCAATTAACATTATCATTCAGATTAAGAGTCTACTAATGGTTATTGAATACCTCTTTTGCGCCAGGCACTGTTCCAGAAACATTGCCATGATTTAGCTCACTTATCATCATCTTCGTCAGCAACATTATGTACATTAGTATCCAAAAGTGTTTATTAAGAGCCTGCTTTTATATAACACTTAGGCAGACTGAAAGGGAGTGACCAGTCAGGTCCACGTCCCCTGACAGTTTTCTAGACAGGCATGCTGATGTGAAGACAAATGCACAGGGCATTAGATTAAGACACGAAGGGACAGTGAGATATTTGCCTCATTATCAGGTTAGAAGAAAGGAAGAGGCAAGAGCTGGGCCAGCAAGTAAGGGAGCAGTCGAGGGCAGGCTAGGTTGGAGGTGGGGAGCTGAACCCCAGGTGAGGGAAAATTTCAGGCTCACTCAGTTTGAACAAGGACATAAACAGAAAGGAGTATAAAACAGGCTGACAGACTGAGTTCAGCACGGGGACCAGCTTCCCTGATCAGAAGGTATCTGTTTGGTCTCTGAACTCGGAGGAAGGAGAACTGAGGGGGAAACAAGCAGATGACAGAGGTACAGGGCCAAGAGAAGGACCAAAAGAAATCTTCAGTGTTGATATTGATCTACCTGGCCGACCTCAGAAAACATGCAGGCTATGAGCAGCAGAGCAGCAGACAGCCGGTAGGAGAGTGAGGCTGGACAAGATAAAAGCCCACGGGGAAAGCGCTAAGGAAAGAGTGGAGGTGGAGACAGAGGGAGAGCCAAAGAGATCCAAAGGTGGAGGAAAGAGGCAGAGGAAGAAAAGCAAGACCAGACTGGAGGCTACAGCTGGGATCAGACGCAAGGAAGGCCAAGGACTGAAACATGTAGGAGGGCTAAAGGAAACCCCAAACAGAGAGAAGCAGAAAAACCAGGGCTGAGAGATAGATGATAGATGGATGATAGATAGATAGATAGATGGTAGATAGATGATAGATAGATGATAGATATAGATGATAGATGATAGATAGATTATAGATAGATAGATTATAGATAGATGATAGATAGATAGATGATAGATATAGAGATAGATGATAGATAGATGATGATAGATAGATAGATGATAGATATAGAGATAGATAGATGATAGATAGATAGATGATAGATAGATAGATGATAGATATAGAGATAGATGATAGATGATGATGATAGATAGATGATAGATATAGAGATAGATAGATAGATGATAGATGATAGATAGATAGATAGATAGATAGATAGATGGATGATAGAACCGGAGAAAAAGACAAAGAGAAATAAACAGTCTAGGCTTTGGAAAGGGAAATGGGAGGACAGCAGAGCCCTCTAGAATGGCGGACTCTCCTGGCAGGCACCCCCATGGCACGTCAAGACATATCCAGTTTCTCAGTCTTTCTGACTGGAAACATTAGGAGTTTTTTCTGTGTCCTCCATTCTGTACAAAGATTGCTGGAGCCAGGCATGGTGGCGCACACACTTGTAATCCCAGTACTTGGGAGGCTGAGACAGGAGGATCCGCAGGTTCGAGGCCAGTCTCAGTTACTTAGTGAGGCCCTCTGCAACTTAGTGAGACCCTGTTTCAAAATAAAGAATAAAAAATAGGGCTGGGGGTGTAGTTCAGAGGTGGAATGCCCCTGGGTTCAATCTCCAGTACCGCAAAAAAAAAAAAAAAAAAAAAGATACTGGACCCTGTGCTTCGTCATCCTTCCAAAGACTCTGACATTGCCGATCCTGTTCACCCTCACGTCACTCTGGATCACCGGGCCAGACTGTCTCTGCCTCTGGACTCTGAAGGGTTTTTATCCCAGTCCTAATAACATGAATCTCTCCCCCATTTATCTACAGCTTTTTAAAGAACTTGAGAGATGACATCAGGTCCTCCCAATTGCTCTCTGAGTTAAACTATCTTCCCCCCCCCCCCCCCCCCTTGAAAATCCATCGAGCCTTTAAACAGATATTTCTTTTCTTTTTTTTTTTTCGGTACCGGGGATTGAACGCAGGGGCGTTCTACCTCCACACTACGCCCCTGACCCTATTTTTTTATACTTTATTTTGAAACCGGGTCTCACGAAGTTGCGGAGGGCCTCACTAAGGAGAGAGAGAGAGAGAGAGAGAGAGAGAGAGGGACAGAGAGAGAGAGAGAGAGAGCTGAGGCTGGCCGCGAACCCAGATTCTCCGGTCTCCGCCTCCCAAAGTACTGGGATTACAAGCGTGCGCCACCACGCCCGGCTTAAACAGATATTTCTTGAGAACTACTGCCAATCCCATGCTTAGTGCTGGGGTTTATCCCTGAATATGATAGGTACAGCCTCTCCCCTCATGGAGCCTGCAGACCCACGGCAAAGCCAGAAATTAACCAACTAATTACAACTGTGACAAGTGACACCAGGAGAAGTAGAGGATACCATGAAGAAATAGGACAGAGGAACTGCCTGCATCAGAGTATCAGGGCTGTATCAGCTGAGCTCTACAGAAAACAGGAAACTGATGCTTGGAGAGATTATCAGAATTACTGAGGGTCTAGAAGCTGAAGATCTGGGCTCAGAACTGTCTTCTTTGGACTCTTCATGCAGTGCTTTGCCCACCCTGCTTCTGTGTCCCTGAGCATGCCATCTGCTAGGCACAGAATACACAGGCATAGGCATGGCTCTCCTGCCTTTGCAGGAGATTGCCCTGTTCCAGAACCTCAGTAGCTCTCCAGCCTATCACATCAACCCAAACTCCTCTGCCTGGATCCCCAGGCCTCATGACTTGGCATGCCTTACCGTTCGCCCTTCTGCTCTAGTGTTCTGCAGTACATGCCCTGCACACTAGTTGGCTGTTATTTACTGTCCCCAGAGAGGGAAGTTCTTGACTTCATTGGTATAAATATTTGCTCATCCAACACTTCTTTATTTTTTATTTTTTAGAGTTTATTTTGTTTTGTTTTGGTAATGAAGATTGAACCCAGGGGCATTCTACTTCTGAGCTACACTCCCAGTCCCTTTTATTTTTTATTTTGAAACAGGGTCTCCCTAAGTTGCTGAGGCTGCTAAGTTGCTTGCTAAATTGCTGAGGCTGGCCTTGAACCTGCTATCCTCCTGTCTCAGCTTCGTGAGTACTGGGAATGCAGGTGTGCGCCACCACATCTGGCTTCATCCAACACTCTTAAGCCCCTACTATGTGCCGAGCAGGCATCCTGACATCTCATGCCCTTTACTTTTCCCTAATCCTACTTACCTTGAGTCTTATCTTCTCTTCTTTAAATCCTTGGCACATTATGAGGAAAGAAGTAAGGAACCAAAAGTCAGAGCCCTAGTGTTCAATTTATCACTTGAATTTTCTCAACCTCAACTGCCCCATCTGTAAGATGGTGAAATAATTGCTACCCACAACAGAAATATTGGCATCAAATCAAAACAAAAATAAGATAAGTTTCTGTACAAAACTTACAAAGTTTATCACTTTGTAAACTGTGGTACAAATGAAAGGGAAGAGAGCTTAACTGACCACTACTCACAGGGAGCGCTCTCTTCTCCACACTCCTGTTCATGCATACTCAACAGCAAACACTTAGGTTTTCTCGTTTGAATCCTAGTGTTAGCTTTTTCCCTCAATTGCAAGCCATTGGAGAGATAGAAACACATCATACTCTTTTTTTTTTTTTTTTTTGCGGTACCGGGGGTTGAACA
>PVJS01035370.1:0-21052 GCA_004027185.1 Glis glis | reverse complement strand
CTTTGTCTAGAAAAGAGGCGTCATTGTACTAAGGCTATAATCATTTCACCATTTCTTCTAACAGCCTGAAAATTTTCTTATAAAGATCAGGTTCTTAAAATTTACCCAAAGGGGGAAAAAAGAAGGTTGGGAGAGACTAATGACTAATGATTTCTTCTCTAAAAATAAATCTCACTTTTGCATGTGGCAGCCTGGGAGGAGACAGATCTGCTCACACAAGCATGGAGTTAGGAGGCTTGGGAAACAGGACCACAAGCCCACCCTTTCCCTACTCGGCACCAACCATGGGGTTCTCTGTCCCACTCCTGAAAATCCTACCAAGTCAGAGTTGCTGCATGAGGGGCACACGGAGGCCATCAGTTCACATTGGACCCAAAGGCATATCAATTCTCTCCGCAGAGCTCAGAAGGATGACATAATGCATTTGGTGAGGGCTCACATGTCTGCTGAAAGATGATTCATCGGGGTAAAAACTAGGACAATAGAATTCTACAGAATGGTTCTGCATCTCCAGGTACTTAGGGACTAAAGAAAATGTTGGAAATAAAATGGACTCAGTCTAGACTGAGGAATAATAGTCAAATAAAGAGAACCAAGCAAATGATTATCTTTTTCTGGCACAGATGCTTCATGCTGGGGATTCTCAATAATGGTCAAGCCAAAGTTCAAATATGAACTGTCAATCCACAATGAGATGTCTGTGCTTTAGGTGAATGCTACTCAAAGTGTGGCCATGGCCCAACAGCATCAGCATCCCCTGGAATCAGGTTTGAAATGCAGATTCTTGGGTCCCATCCTGGAAATACTGAATGAGAATCTCAGGCCAGGGTCCAGAAATCTGTGTTTTACCAGCCTTCCGTCTATGGTGTGAGAAACCCCAATTTAGACTAGAGAGAGGAAAAGTAATAAAAGAAAAAAATCTTGGTTTACACAGGCTTAATGATAAGGAATACAAAATAAAATGAGACATATTTCATATGTCATTTAGGTATTTGGAAAACTGTCTAATATTTGACAGGAGGTGAATAAATGCTAATCAATGAATCTTGACAAGTTGACAGATCAATTATTAAAATCATTTGTCCCCAAATCACTGATGATGTATTCCTGATTTCAGAAAATGGTGATGAGCTTGGATTGGTGGTGTATGCCTGTAGTCCCAGCTACTTGGGAGGCTGAGGCATGAGGATTGTTTGAACCCACAGACAAGTTCAAGACCAGCCTGGGCAACATAGCAAGATGCCATATCAAAAAAAAGACAAACAAAAGAAAAAGAAAATGGTAATGAAGGTTATATGTAAGGTATTAAGGATCTGAACAATGCAAGGAAGAAGTTCAGCAGAGTGCTGCCTAGCAGAGCATAGGTCCCACTCCTAGGATGGAGGAGCACCTGGCCCCAGTGCTGGGGGGTTGAGTCTACTGACCAGGTTGGGCTTGACACAGCATTTACCGCTGGCAGTGAGAAAACTGCAACAGTCCATGTTAAAAGAGGAGGAAAAGAAAAGGTAATGATAGCCGGGCGTGGTGGCGCACGCATGTAATCCCAGTCCTTTGGGAGGCGGAGACCGGAGGATCCGGGTTCGCGGCCAGCCTCAGCTCTCTCTCTCTCTCTCTCTCTCTCTCTCTCTCTCCACTTAGTGAGGCCCTCTGCAACTTCGTGAGACCTGGTCTCAAAATAAAGTATAAAAAATAGGGCCGGGGGCGTAATGCGGAGGTAGAACGCCCCTGCGTTCAATCCCCGGTACCGCAAAAAAAAAAAAAAAAAAAAGGTAATGATATCAAATATTCAGATACAAGGGAACAACAAACTTAGAAGATGAAAATCTAACCTATTGCAATTTGTTCCCACTGTTAAGTGGGCCAATACCAAAGTGATAAGCAATGTAAGGATTTGGGGGGCCTAACTTTATGAGATGGTAGCTCATAGTTTTCTGTGGGCAAGACCAGGCCTGATGGTGAATAGAACCAGGCAAGTACCATGTGGACAGGTGGGTGGACTGCATGGAGATTAAATGTGGTGATGCAAAACCGGGCATGGTGGCACACACCTGTAATCCCAGGATTTGGGAGGCTGAGACAGGAGGATCATGGGTTTGAGGCCAGCCTCAGCAACTTAGTGAGACCCTCAGCAACCTAGTAAGATCCTGATTCAAAATAAAACAAAAAACAGGACCGGGGGTCTAGGTCAGAGATAGAATGTCTGTGGGTTCAATCCCCAGTACAAAAAAAATGTGGTGGTACAATGAGAGGTCATGGCCACACTTGGTAAACATGTTGTTGGTCTGTCCACAGCAAGGAAACTTCCAGCTGCATCAGAATTCTGTGGCTGTAGGTTGACAGTAGTGTATTCTTGACTTAGATTGATAGACCTTGGCTTCAAGCAGAAGTCTATCTTCCTACCAAGATCTAAATGGAGTTCTACCTTTTTGGGGGTGGGGGGCACTGGGAATTGAACCCAGGGGCATTCTATCTCTGAGCTACACCCCCACCACTATTTTATTTTTTTTAATTTTGAAACAAGGTCTCCCTAAGTTTCTGAGGTTGGCTGTGAACCTGCGATCCTCCTGTCTCAGCCTCCCAAGTACAGGGATTACAGGCGTGTGCCACCATGCCCAGTTGGAGCTCTACTTTAAAGCAATGGTCTCAACCTCTGGAACTTTTAACACATGATGAATGAGGTTCAGGCCAATTGCACAACTGAAGGTGGGACCCAGGAACATTTTTGGAACACTCACCAAGTGATTCCATTATGCAGCCAGCACTGGGAATGATGAGGAGGGGAGAAAAAGCTAGTCCTGACCCAGCCTGCCTTTGAGAAGCTAGAGAGAGGGAAGGATGAACAGATTCCTGACTGGAAGCTCCATTGAGCTAATTATATTAGGAGCCTGTGTGGCTGAAATACCCCCATGCAGCCTGTTGTCTGTGGCCTGAGATAAAGTATAATGAAAAATTGTGCATTTCATAATATTAATGATGTACATTCGGGTGGATGATAAGTAGATTTTTTTAAAGGCACAATGAAAGGAACCAATGAAAGAAACCAGGTGACAGATGGGAAAGGGAACTAACAGATTCCCAGCAGAATCTCAATGTATACTTGCCGAAATGAATTACATTAACGGATGTGTATGCACCAGGATCGTAGTGAGGTGCAATATATCACTTAGTTCCGTGACCATTCCTATTACTCCTATTATAACCTTATTTGACAGATAAGGAAATCAAGGCTCAAAGAATGTAAAGCAATTTGCAGAGCTGGCATTTCAAAGTCGTGCTGTCAGATCTCAAGAATCTCTTCCCCTATGTTAGGCTGAGCCATGCCCGGGGTGACCCTGTTCAAAGGTGCTGCTATTCTTGGGTCATTAGAATTTGTCCTTTGAGTTTGAGTTCCTGGAATGGGCGGGGGCTTGATCAGAGTAGCTTAATGCCAAAGCAGCTTCTAGAGTAGTTGGTGGACACCTATGCTGCCTCTGCTTATTTTACTAAAACTCTACCCAATGGTGCCCCAGGGCCTTCGTCTTTGGGAAACCCCCATTCCCCCCATCAGTGGGACTCCTGGAATGTATATGTACTATAGCAAGTTTAGCAAATATATATCAATGTGTCTACTTGTGCCAAACACTACCTCCCCAGGCTTGAGAAACCCAAGAATGCAATATTCAACCTTGTACCCTAAATACCTAATATTATGAGATACATAGTACCTAACAACTTAATAATGGTTTGAAGAATGAATGAATAAATGCAGAGATGATAACTCAGGGGATTCCCTGTCCAGTTTCCAAAGGATTTTTTCACTCATTTAGCAAACATTTTTTGAGCACCTACTAGGTATTATACACTCATTGCAAAATATAGGGATATAGCCACAGACACAAACAAAGGCTCTCAGTTATGAACACTAATGCACTAAGTTTGGGAGCTCAAAAATTGTGCATAAGGTAGAGAATAACAAGAACATAGTATGGCCACTATAGACTTCTAACATTACTTAATTTTACTTGGCTTTTCTGTTACATATTTGTCTTATTTCTTGCAGTGCTGGGGATCAAACCCAGGGCCTCACACATGCTAGGCAAATCCCCTACCACTGAACCACATCCCCAGCCCACATATTTGTTTTAAACCCATCCCCGGCATTGTCCTCTGGATTAGAAATACAACTCGAGTAATGCTACCGAGTTTCTTGGAATTGCTGACCTGACACACAATCAAAACTGCCTGCCTCCGAACGAACCTAGGAAAATAAGTGATTCCCAAATCCACACGAGCAAGGCAGGCAGGCTATTGTTCCTGTATATCATTTGAGCTGCATAAAGGGAAGTGAGGGGTCCAAGAACTCACTGGAGAAACAGAAAGTTAATTAAAATGCATCTTTCATTGTCTAGAATTTGGGTAATAAATGCTCTCCAGAAGGCACTGGGAAGGAAGTCCAATGCTCTGTGGCCACATTTTGCATCTTCCTTTCTGGCATTATGAGAACTGGCCTCCAAGGAACAGCCTAATCCTGTGTTGAAGGAAAAGCTTTGTGTGTTGATGGATACCCCAGGGCCCCCCAGGAAAAGGAAGTGCCACCACTATTATTTCCTTCCTAGATTCTGGTTACACACACACATCATTACATTAAGGCCCCACTCTAAATTGTGTTTTCTGAAAGTCCCGGCATCAGTTCTAGTCTGTTAATAATGACAAGCTGATCTTTATTCACAAACAATAATGTTTGGGAAAAGATGAGGAGATTATTCACTTGATGTCCATCCTAAAGAATTCATTTACAGGGACAAATTCCAGAGGTCTCACTTAATTACAAAGAAAAAAATGTGTCAGTTTTGCAGGTCAAATCATTCTAGCAAGCCTCTAGTTATGAAGAAAAAATTACATTGAAGAATTGTATTCTGAATGTATGAAACAGGACAATGTTCCCCCTTCCTCTTTAATTGCTTGACTGATTTTGTTGTTGTTGTTGTTTCATTTTTCTTCGTTCCTTTTTTCCTTCCAATGTCTGCTCCTTTGTTTCAGGCCCTCTGGGTTGGAGGAGATAGTATGAGCATCATTGTTTTCCTACATCAATATTTGTCCATATTCATAAAATATCTAAGAACTATACAGTCATTTATATAGTCTCTTCTTTCTCTAGGTTGACTTCCTCCTTAATTTAAACTATCTATCACCTTCCTCTACTTTCAATTAAGCTTCCATGTGATAGATTGTCAAGTAAATCATCAGAAAAGGCAAATGAAAGTCCTGCACTTGCAATTCAGTCCACCTCAAAGGATGTTAGGTTTCATATAATAGATGTGAGTGTCTCAACCATTGTTATAGCTGCTAGCACTAGCAATCCTAACTAATGGACATGCCTACTCCCTAAGCACCAAGTACCCCAAGTACTATACCAGCGAGTGGGCTATATACAGAGATCTAGCTACCGCTACCTAAAACTCTCAGGGTTATATGCATACCTGAATTCATCTTTTCTCTTCTGATTTTATAAAGGTGATCTATGCATATAGAATTTGTTACATAAGCCATCAGTAGGTATCAGAAGACCACCTTAATATTTTGGCTGCTAACTACATGAATATTCACACGCTGGACAAAATAAAGACCATAAATAGACTCGTGTCAATTTTTAAAATACACGCAATGAAGCTGGGCATGGTGGCACATGCCTGTAAGCCTAGTACTTGGGAGGCTGAGACAGGAGGATCACAGGTTAGAGGCCAGCCTTAGCAACTCAGTAAGCCCCTCAGCAGCTTAGGGAGACTCTGTTTCAAAATAAAAAATAAAAAGGGATGAGTTATATCTCACAGGTAGAATGCCCCTGGGTTCAATCCCAGTACTAAAAAATAAAAAAGGAAAGGAAAGGGAAGTATATTTTGGGCAAGGAAAACACAGTCTAAGGCAGCAGCTTTGAGCAGGAAAGAAGAGTAGAGGATGGCTCAGAACAAGCTGAACTCAGCCTCCCGCTTGAAAATCTCTAATAATCAAACCATCTGTCCTCAGTCTGTTATGATATTGACATTCTTTTCTTCTGTGAAATACTGCTGCGCATTTATATCAAAGATGCCTTTTATTAGACTCCTACTGGACTTTTTCTTTGTTTCTCTCATGTAATTCCATTCTCTGTTCTAGGGATATGTTAAAATAAGAGTTGAAATCCAAATATGTTTCTTTGGCTTATGTACAACCTTGTCTCCCTGTAACTCAATATCTTCACGGGTTTTTTCATAGTTCTCCTCTATGCCAAAATGAATTGGGGAAAATCAACCCAAACTTGTACCAAAACCGACAGAAAAGATTTCATGTGCAGGAAGAGAGAAGGGATAGAACAGAGATGGCAGAAGAGCTCAAGTAGGTAAAATATAGTAAAGCGGGGTTTTAAAGTTATCATTAGGCCAGGGCCTGTGACACGCACCTGCAATCCTAGTACTTGGGAGGCTGAGACAGGAGGATTGCAGGGTCAAGGCCAGAGTACAGTAACTTAGTGAGACTCCTTTTCAAAACAAAACAAAAAAACAGGACTGGGGGTGTCACTCAGAGGTAAAATGCCCCTTGGGTTCAATCCCTAGTACCAAAAAAAAATAAGTAAATAAAAGTTATTGTTAGAACACATTATTTGGTGTAATTCAAAAAATAATAAATCTGAGAAGACATCATTTGATCACTTTGAGCTTAGTTCTGAAGCATTAGCCTTTAAAATGCAAGTAATAGAAAATGCAAAGCATAGAAAAATCTTTGCAGGGTGTGCTTGGTATGTTGACAAAGGATGGTTCCTCTTTCCCACTCTCTGAATATCGCTGATGGGCTCCTGAAGCCAGACACAGCCCGCCACGGCATGCACAGGTGCTCAGGATCATTTTAGAAAGAGGTGTTCAGCTGGGGGAGCTGGTGTGCTCCATTTGCTAATTGCTTCCTCTGCCTATTTCTCTGTAATCTCCCATTCAGACTTGCCTTCTGCCTTTGAAGCGTCTGATGTGATGAGCAGCAGGAGATGCAGATCCATTCCCCGTGTGATTGTTACAGGTGCACGCATCGGTTTCCTGTGCTAACTTATCTTGCCCTTGTGAAACTGTCAGGGACTGCTCGAACTTCCCCCACCATGTTCCATGCACACTTTAATGACATCTTGTTGTTACCCACTAATGTTATTAGTATTACATTTTTGTTTGTTTCTTTGTGGTACTCGGGATTGAACCAGGGGCATTCTGCCTCTGAGCTACACTCCCAGCCCTATTTTTTTTTTTTTTGAAACAGGGTCTCACTAAGTTGTAGAGGGCCTCGCCAAGTTGCTGAGGCTGGCCACGAACCTGTGGTCCTCCTGTCTAAGCCTCCCAAGTACTAGGATTACAGGTGTGCACCACCGCATCCAGCTATTATTACTTTTTGATACTGTGGATGGAACCCAGGGGCATTCTATCTCTGAGCTACTCCCCCAGCACTTTTTTTTAAAATTTTGAGACAGGGTCTCACTAAGTTGCAGAGGGTCTCACTAAATTGCTCAGGCTGGCCTCCAACCTGCAATTCTCCTATCTCAGTCTCCTATGTACTGGGATTACAGGTGTGCATCTCTGGGCCCAGCTTCACCAAATGTTGTTTATCCTAATATATGTTGAAGTTGCGAAAAATCATTTATTCAACTTCAAGTTTTCTGCTTCGGTGATTAATGTTAGTGCTTCATTATTAAAAACTGTCAATTTATGGGACTAGACTGGTTCTGGATCTCTTTCCTCCTCGAGTTTCTTTAGAACACTTCCAGGGAGGTTGCAGGCTGGACTCTTCAGCTCGGGTCCAGTATAGCTCACAATGTCTTCATTGCTTTTGGATTGAGTGGCACGTCATGCACAAATATGGCAACTCTCAAGGAAGTCTGGTGGCTGTGGGCAAAGAAACGATATTGGCTTCCAAAATACAGTGGTGTGGTAGCTGAAGCAGGTCCACAGGTGACTGTCTCCCAAGCCCCCCAGGAGGCAGCACGTGAAAAGGCTTTCTAGATCAGATCCTTATTCATCAGCAGTCAGATGATCGACTATTATTTACCGTGTATCTCATAAACATGCGAAATTCTCCAAAGACTAAATAGCTCATTCAGATAGGGATCCTGAGCTATTCCTGCTTTACAAAACCAAAGCAGGTTTTTTTCTCTGTTTTTTTTTATTAAGCAAAGGAAAAACATCTTCCCATACAAACTGAAAAGCACTTAGTCAACTAGTTTGCTTAAGTGACTGTGCAGCTGTTCCTGATGCAAGCTGTTTGGAAAGACAAGTTGTTTTCTAAAGAAGCATTCAAAGTGTTCCTAACTTTTTATCAACATTAGGAAATAAAAGTTTTGGTGATAGTTTACGTAAAGCTGATGAAACAATAATTTCTGAGTATGAATGATCACACATCTCCTGTGATTTAGATGTGATTTATGGAGTGACTACAGAAGGGCTTTTTTTTTAAATCCCCTTTTATGGCAGAACTTTCAAGAGCAGGATTTTAAACAGCAATTATGCGGCAAAGACTCATGGTCATGGTTGAGATTTCAATATGAGTTTAATGCAGATGGTTGCCAAATTGGATTTTCTATCCCACCCCTCTTGCCTTTGCTCTAATCCCAGACTTTCACCTACTAAGAGCCACCTGGATGCTTGGCCCTTGCCTCTAATATAAAAAATGCCCAAATGGAAAACTCTTCATCTTCCTATGCCTTGTCCCCCACCCCCAATAACAACCATAAATACAAAACAGAGAAAACCTTCAATTCTGCTCCCCAAGTTCCCGATTCCTCCAAAGGCCATCACCACTTTCCTAGCCTTGTTCAATCAACACATGCAAGTGGTGTATAGATAAATAAGCCACATGTCCAACCCCCAAGGCATAGCATTCAAAGGTGGTATAGGTAAAATGGCTGAGGATAAACATAAGTGGCATCAATCAGAGCCTCACAGTGGGGGGACAGAAGATCCTTTGACACTTAGGTTGAGACTTGAAGGACTGAAAGGAGCAGAGGACCATTCTAGGCACAAGGTACAAAAGAAGGCGTGACACTTCCTGATGAACTGCAAACAGATCAGAGTGATCAGAGTGGAGGACAGGTTGGAAACACAATCGAATAAGGGTGGAAATGTGGGCAATCATGAAGAACCCTGTTTACTGTTTGACCTTTACCAAGTAGGGAGCCCCCTACAGGTTTTAAGGTGAATGACTGTTCAGATGCATTTCAGAAAAATCATACAAGCGGTGAGAATATGAATTATTGCTCAGAAAATAGTCACTTAACTTTCTTTCTCCTTGATGGTTTAAGTATTTCCCTGACCCATTGACTTGGGCTTTGTCATGTGACTGACTCTGCCCAAAGAACAGAACTCAAACAGAAGCCTTAAGTTTACTTCTGCAAGTTGGTTTGGTGTTTTGCCCTTGTAGACGATGACCTAGATAGAGAACAGCAATCCTAGGCAGCCTCTGGTCCTTCCGCCTGGGGCCCATAAAGAGTTTTTTATGGAAGTGACGCCTGGAGTTCAAAGCCTGGAGCATGGATTCTGAAACCTGGAATGAAGCCCCACCATATTATAGACAGTCTCAGGGCCATTCTGGCCAAGTCGAAACCTTATGAGCACGTAAAATAAGTGCTTATTGTTGTAAACTACTAAACTTTGGAGTAATTCGTCACACAGCATTATGACAGAATTGACTAACACACACACATGTCAAGAAATTTGGCAAATGTTGCCTCCCCTTTAACTTTGTATTCCTTCTTCCAAATCCAAACCATCAATGACATATTCTTTCAATCCTTTATTAGAATTGGATTATAGGAACCACCTCCTAACCAATATCCCTGAGTCGAGTTTTGCTCAGTTCCCATCCATCCTGAAGTCTAAGTCTTGATTATTTTTCTTTCGTGTGTGTGTGTGTGTGTGTGTGTTAGTGTGTGTGTTACTGAGGATTGAACTCAGGGACATTCTACCTCCAAGCTACAACCCCAGACCTATTTTAATTTTTATTTGGAAACAGGGTCTCACTAAGTTGCTGAGGGCCTCATTAAATTGCTGAGGCTGGCCTCCAATCTGTGATCTTTCTGTCTCAGCCTCCCAATTACTGTCTCAACCTGTGATTCTCCTATTTCAACCTCCAAGTACAGTTGTGTGCCACCATACCCAGCTTCAATTATTCCTCTTAAACACCACCTTCAGGTCATATTGCATCTCATAATCTGCAGGACTTTCCAATTCTTACCATTTAAGATTCAAATTCTGCCTTGTTTCCAAACACAACCCTTAATCCCTTCACTGCATCCCGTACTAATTCCCAATGTCATACTTGTTCAGGCAGATGAACCTCTATCACCCAAGCCCCATCGAAAATATTCACTTCCTCTTTTCAACCCATCTACAAAGCTTCATTTTAAGCTACCTTATACCTAGCAATTGCTCTTCCCAGACTTCTTAGAGATGCAAGACCTATACATTCCTCTGACATTCACTGTCTCTATCCCAGAAACATATGCTTAAGTACTGACTTTGTATATATTCATATATAGATATCTTCACAACTAATTTGAAATATCCTTGAAAGATGGAACTACATCAAATTTTATTATATCAGCCGGGCATGGTGGTGCATGCTTGTAATCCCAGTACCTGGGAGGCTGAGACAGGAGGATCACAGGTTCGAGGCCAGCCTCAGCAGCTTAATGAGACTCTGCAACCTAGTGAGTCCCTGTTTCCAAATAAGAAATCAAAAAAGGGCTGGGGGTATAGCTCCATAACTCAGAGGTAGAATGACCATGGGTTCAATCCCCAGTACCAAAAAAAATTTTTATAGCCTCTTGCCCCTCTCCAAAGTTCTTTGCAGAATGGCTGGACACAATAAGTAACAGATATTTGCCTGATACCCTAAATTAAGCTTTCATTTGTTCAATACATGTGGATTAAGCACCTACTGTGAGCCAAGCACCATGATATGTATTAGCTGCAAGGAGACAAACTATGGCCTATGGCCTCAAAAGCTTTACAATTAGTTTGAGCCAGGCATGGTGGCGCACACTTGTCATCCCAGTACTTGGGAGGCTGAGACAGGAGGATCCGGGTTCGCGGCCAGCCTCAGCTACTTAGTGGGGCCCTCCACAACCTTAGTAAGGCCCTGTTTCAAAAATAAAGAATAAAAAATAGGGCTGGGGGTGAAGCCCGGAGGTAGAATGCCCCTGGGTTCAATCCCCAGTACCACAAAAAAAAGCTTTACAATTAATAGAACTAACAGATAAACATATTAGCATTAGCGTTTTCTTCTGAAGGGACTTCATTTCATTTGCTGCATATGTTTTAAATGTTTATATTTGTTGCCAGATTTAAAAGGCGCAAGACAAGCACGAGAGATGCATTTCCTAAAGTAGCAATCATGTCTTTCCCAGAGAATTTTCTTAACCTAATTGCCACCACTCTGGGAACATGGTTGTCATTCCTTATTTATTTTCGTTGCAAAGGCAGTGAAGAAGGGCCGAAAGGGCTTCTGGGGAGGGAATCTTCTGCTAAAGCACACTATTTATAGTTTTCCACAATTTACCAGAAACAAATATTCCGATGTGTTTTCTTAATATTCCCTCCTTGTCATCAGATGGAAATGTAGCAACTTCCATAATTTATCAAAAAGGAAGACAGGAAGCATATTATTTTCCAAAACCCATGCAATAGATTGTCTAACTAATGGAATTGCATTGTCTAAGTATACTGTCTGCCTTTTATTCCCTTTTATAAATGGAGAACCTACCTAGACAACCAAGCCTTTCTAACCTGGCACATTTTGAGAAAATTTAAAGTCCCATTTTTGATTATGAAACTGAACTTGCTAACAGAATTTTATAGCAGCATTGCCAAAAGATTCTAAAAAATGCCCCTGATATACTTAACAGAAAGAGGAATGTAAGCCGGGCGTGGTGGCGCACGCTTGTAATCCCAGTACTTTGGGAGGTGGAGACCGGAGGATCCGGGTTCGCGACCAGCCTCAGCTCTCTCGCTCGTGCTCTCTCTCTCTCTGTCTGTCTGTCTGTCTACTTAGTGAGGCCCTCCACAACTTCGTGAGACCTGGTTTTAAAATAAAGTATAAAAAATAGGGCCGGGGATGTAGCGCGGAGGTAGGACGCCCCTGCGTTCAATCCCTGGTACCGCAAAAAAAAAAAAAAAAGAAAGAGAAATGTAGTTGAAAACTACTTCCTGCCTCCAATATTTCAGCCACATCTTAATGCACATAAGGGCTGGGGCACTGTATATTCCAAATGCAATTTGATACTAATTATGGCAATGGACATTCATACACAAAGTGAATAATTTCATCCACACTTTCAATCCAAGTCCAAGGTGGTTGGAAGGAATGAGAGGTACCAGATGAGAAGTCAATATCCCCCTTGGGCTAAAACCTTTGAATCAAGAATGATTACTTCAAAATTACATTGACAGACACAATGAGATTTGAGCAATTTAAATAAGTTTTTGTTAATTCTTTCAATAACCACGCTTAAAAGTCTAACTGGTGAAAGGCTATCAAAAAACTCATTATCTTCAATTTGTGATCTTCAATTTATTTAAGGAGTGTTTTTCAAGCCAAATAGAATCTTCCCTTGTGCCTGTTAGTGAGGGAAAGAAGTCTGAAATATTAAAGATTCAACACTATTACCAGCCCACTGGCAACCAAAATGGGAAACCTAAGGAAATAAAGATAGCAGGCTCCAAGCAAGAGTTGGGAAAGATCGGAATGATAAATTTAAATTTCTCTGGGACCTCTTCCAGGTTGATCTGTGACTGGAAAAAAAAAGATGCTACAGTATGCCACTGTGAAGAAACAGATGTCAGGAAACCCCAATTTTAGGGGATGCTGTGCCTCAAAGAACATTCTGTGTGACATTCTTGGTAATCGACTTTGTTCTTCGGATCACTTTGAAAAGTTTCTGCTAAACTCTTCAGCCTGATTTTCATTGTAGAGAGATGCAATTCGGTGATGAGAAACATTACAGCATACAGACAAAATACATATTCTGGAAAATGAAAAGGTCCAAGGACCACATATTCAAGCTGTTCTGAGAAAAAGGAGAGAGATGCTGTAAGTGTTTTTAGAGCCTTCAGTGAAAAAATGACTGGGAAAAGAAAGGACTTTTTAAGTGAGAGCAGTATTTCAAATTATTCTGGACCTACTTTGGAGCAGACATATGGCATTAAATATGCAAGGATTAAAAGGAAGAACATAGAAACAGAGCTGGAATGAAATATTAAGCATATCACTCTGTATAGATCTGATGTCTTCTAGAAATCCATAGACTAAATAAATAAATAGGTGTGTGTGTGTGTGCGCGCACGCACGCGCACACGCGCGCAAGTGTGTTACTGGGGATTCAACCCAGTGGTATTTTACCTCCAAGCTACACCCCCAGCCCAATTTTATTTTTTATTTTGAAACAGGGTCTCGCTGAGGTGCTGAGGGTTTTGCTAAGTTCCTGACACTGGCCTCAAACCTGCGATCCTCCTGTCTCAGACTCCCAAGTACTGGGATGACAGGTGTGTGCCACTATGCCTGTCTTGGTGGGCTGTTTAAATTACTGGGATGAAGACAGCTCATTATCACTCACCATCTGAAGAACTAGAAAGCATAGGAAGTTCGTTTTATAGAAATCATCTTTTAGATTTCATCTCCAATCCAACTCCTACATACAAATAAATATACATGCAGAAACACATCCTGAATACCCAGTTGGCCATTATGTATGTATATGAAGTTAGCAAGCCTCCTGAAAACAAGCAACTATCAGGAAATGATGCAATCAACAAGAGTTCCACTTTAACAGAGGCCATTGCCCCTTTGAGCAGCTTCTTCCTCAGATCAAAGACTCTTCTCCCACTCTCTCTAATGCACTCCCTGAATCAAATTGCCCTATTCCACAATCTTCTGATCAGAAGAGCAAACCATTTGGAAGGTCCCAACTATAGTAACTCAATATCTTATCTTTCCCAAGACTATCTGCCTTTTATTATTATTATTATTTTATTATTATTATTATTTTGTGGTTCTGAGGTTTGAACTCAGGAACATTCTACCTCTGAGCTACACCCTCAGCCCTTTTTATCTTTCGTTTTTGAAACAGAGTCTTGCCAGGTTGCTGAGAGTCTCTCTACATTGCTGAGGCTAATCTAGAAACTTGCGATCCTCCTCTCTCAGCCTCCCAAGTACTGGGATTACAGGCATGTGCCACCACGAAAAAAGAATGAGAAGTCTGCTAGACCCAAAGGAATGAACTCCCCAGAGACCAGTATTTTGGGGGAAAATAACTTTCACCCTCAAGTCACTTTATGTGATGAGGTTCTCCTTTCCCATGTGTCTATGTCCTCATCGTTGGCACTACTGACATCTGGGGCTGAAGATTTCCTGGCCATTTATGGTTCTCCCATGCATTGGGGGATGGGTAGCAGCATCCCTGGTTTCTATTCCCCTCACCCAATTGTGAAAATCAAAAATCTCCAGGCATCACCAAGTATGTCCTGGAGGGCAAAATCAGCCAGTTGAGGACCACTGCTCTATGTGAAGAGAGGCCTTACTTACAAACACCAGTGGCTTTAAATTCACTGCCTCTTATTTTGTTTTTATTCTTTTGCAGTTGTTAGTACATAAATCACGCTTTGGGGAAAAAAACAAAATAGGAAACCTGTTCATCACAAAATAATTAGCAGAATTGGACTCTAGTCAAGAGCTTTGTTCTTACTTCACTAAAGAAAAATTTATGCATGAATCATATTCTCAAGGAAAGACTCAATACACCCTCATATTCTTCACCCTCAGACTTATTTACAAATACCTACTTGAAAACATATTAAAGGGACAACTGACTATATCCCTTTAATCTCTCTGTAGCTCTTGAAGTTAGTGCATCACAAACCTGTTGAAAAACAACTTTTAAGAACATATGAAGAGCCAGGCGTGGTGGTGCATGCTTGTAATCCCAGTACTTGGGAGGCTGAGACAAGAGGATCGCAGGTTTGTGGCCAGCCTCGGCAACTTAGCAAGACCCTGTTTCAAAATAAAAAATCAAAAGGGTGTAGCTTGGAGGTAGAATGCCCCTAGGTTCTACAGGATCCCTCCACACATGAATACAGAAAGAACATATGAAAAAAGCAGAGCTTTGTTCTCACACAAATATGAATAATAAATCCCTGATTTGTACAATACATGACTCAGGCTTAAGATAGACATGATAATTCATAGAATATATTTATTTAACATGAATATTTATTCACTTATTTTTGTATTTCCCAAGCCCTATGGCTTCACAAGACCAGTGGTTCTCAAATGGGGGCAATTTAGTGTCCCAGGGGGAATTTGTCAATAATTTTAGACATTTTTGGTTGTCACACTGTTGTGTGTGTCTCTGTGTGTGTTTGTGTGTGTGTGTGTGCAAATGACAACCAGTGGGAGGCTTAGCATCAACCTACAAGGTATAGAATAGCCTTCTACCATAAAGAATTATCCTGCCCCAAATGTCCATTGTGCTAAGGCTGACAAACCTGATCTAGACACAATTATAATGCCCATTCACAGCTTGAATTTGGTTACAACCAATGGGAAAAAATGATACCCACATCTTCCCCATTTTTAAATGGTCCATGGTGCTTAGTATAACATATCCATTGCAGGCATCCCACATATATCATTATCTGCAAAGTCCAGTTTTTGCAAGAAAAAAGAAGCAAAACTCCTTTCTCTTTGGTTGAAGGATTTTGGTAAACAACAGAAAAAAAGTATGGTTGGAACAAAACCCTATTTTTAAGGGGATGAACTATATCATTTGCAAAAAATCAGGACCAGGAAAGTCATCATTATTGATTAGGTTGGAACATGGTATTTGTTGGTTATGCATTTGAGCCTCCAGGGGGCGCTCAAAGCTCTTGTCCTCACCCAGAATCCCACCCTGGACTCCCCTAACCTTCCACCAAGAGGAGGCAGCAAACTGAGAAAGAGTAATGCCAAAGCAGCTCCTGCGGTCACCAGGAGACCACCATGCTACAGAATGGGGACAAATGGTGGGCAATAAATAGATGTCCACTAGGGTTTGGATTTTCCTCCCCCTTCAAGAAAGTTTCTTCACCATCTATTTTCTCTTTTGCATCTCTTTTCTGGAATACCAGCTAAAATTTTTCAAATGAGAACTCTGATTAGAATTAAAAATTTCGTTAGGATTTATGTAATCATATCCCTTTTCTTCAAGTTTCCTAAAGACAATGGAATTCAACAACCAAAAAAGGCAGACAAAATATTAAAAGTCCTAGACACTGACGATGGTGGAATAGCCCAGGGAATGGAGACATCTTGCCCTGCGGATGCTGGGTCGGCCACATTTGATTCCTTTCCTGAGACACTAAAAAAGTAGCCACAGCAATAACATGTTGGTTTTTACAATAATCATTGAACACTTTAAAATAAACCAAATTGCTGTAAATAGTGATGCTGTCAGATCTTTTTGCGATTAAGAATTTAAGGCGCCAATCTTCTCCTGGGCTTGAAGACTTTGAGAACAAAAAGTTTTAAGTGGAATTGGAAAGCAGTTAAATATGACCGAGGCTCCCCTATTACTCATGGAATATTTATGAGCCACAAAATGATCATTCTGATTATTCCCAGCTGATTTTAACAAGGGAGTTTTTTTCCTCTCTTAATTAGGTGCCTGCATGCAAACAAAAGCCTATTATAGCACTCAGAAAGAACACACTGAATAAAATTAGAGCAGATCCATCCTCTAAATCGTTGGATAGTAGTCTAGATATAAAAATACGATGGCTCCTTGTGATCTGGATGTGAGCGCACTTGCGGTAACACTCCAAAGCAATTTCTTGTGTCACCCTTTGCAATTAGAGTAAGCAAACCTAAAATCAAATCAGCTCTTCTGAGTCCTAGAAATGCATCCCAACAGAAACACATGTTTTATCGGTGTCAAAGGTATTGTTACCTCCTATTCTGTTTGGAGGAGCAAATTTCTAAATATCTTTAGGTGACTACAATGCAAACGACTGAAATTCAAAGGAAATCACTTTTCTTTATTGCTCAAAGCACAGAATTTCAGATTCACCAGGATGCGATAATGTTGGGGTCTTTACAAGTAATCACAATCCTCGAACTTGACTTTGAAGGTCTCTTCAACTACAATTAGTATCTAAATGTAAATCCCTCTCTGTTAGTGGAACAGAGGCCTGAGGTTGGAAAATCTGTTGTAATGTTCACCTCCAGCATCTTTTATTTGAGGCATCTTATTTATCTGTGTTTCCACAAAAAGATAAAATAAGTTCAAAGGTATGTGATCTTTATAGGCAAGAGTAATAGGCACACTCTTTGCGTCACATGATAATTTTCAGAATCATAACGGAAGTATTCATGTCTGAAACATTGGGCCTTATTTTGAAATGATGTTAGCAAAGTAGCAGACATACTCTAAGTTGATCCCCAATGTGTTGCACCTTCCCATGATTCCTACCTCCTGTGTGATCCCCGCCCTTGATTATGGGCGGAACCTATAACTTGCCAACAAAATGTGACAGAAGTCATGAGATGTCACTTCCAAGATTGTCACTTTATATATGGTTCCATCTTGGCAAACTGGGGTGAGTTATGTAGTAAATGGCCATTAAGGAGAAGGTCCCATACCAAGGGGATGAAGACAACCCCTAGGACATCAGGATAGCCTCTAGATGCTAAGTGTAGCTGTCATCCAGCAGAAAATCCCAGACCCACAGTCCTACAGTCTCAAGGAAATTAATTCAGTCAATAAACGCATGGCTCTTGGAAGTGGATTCTTCCACGGTAAAGCCTCCGGATGAGAATGCAGCCCCACCAATACCTTCACTGCAGCCTTGTAAAGCCACGCAAATAAAACATAGCTCCTTTGTGTCCAGACTACTGACCTAAGGAAACTGAGATAATAAATACAGATTGTTTTTAGCCACTATGTTTGTAGTAATTTGTTACTTGACAATGGGAAACTAATATGGATAATAAGAATTCTGTGAAACAGGGTAAAAAATGGACCATGGTGGTGGATAATTATAGGTTATATTTAAAGTTCCCTAAAAATGTGAATGCAGAAAGAAAATATAGAAAGGAATTAAGACAAAAAAAATGAGCCCAGTTTTCTGGTTTGGCATGACTGTTTAGTAAGTTTTAGAGAGCTGTCCATATTTTATTCAGATTTCCTTAGGGGTTTTATTTTTTAATTTTGAAGTGAAATTAACCATTTAAAAGTAAATGATTCAGTAGCATTTATTAAATTCACAGTGTTGTGCAATCAGTATCTCTTTCTAGTTTTAAAATGTTCTCATCGCCCCTAAAGGAATCCCCATACCCATAGAACAATCATTTCCCATTCCCTATTCCCTCAACCCATTGAAAACATTAATCTGCTTCCTGTCTCTATGGATTTGCTTTTACTGGATATTTCATAAAAATGGAATCATGCAATGTGATCTTTTGTGTCTGGCTTCTTCCACTTAGCACAGTGTTTTAAAGGTTTGTCTATATGGTAATATAAATCAGGACTTCATTTTTATGGCCAAGTAATATTCCCCTGTGTATATACACCATAATTTACTCATCCATTCATACATTGATGGACAGATATTTGAACAGGTTCCACGTTTTGGCTATTGTGAATAGTGCTGTTGTGAACAAATAGGTATAGATAGATAGATAGATAGATAGATAGATAGATGATAGATAGATGATAGATAGATAGATAGATGATTGATAGATAGATGATAGATAGATAGATAGATGATAGATATATGATAGATAGATAGATGGATAGATAGATAGATAGATAGATAGATAGATAGATAGATAGATAGATAGATGATAGATAGATAGATGATAGATTTGTTTGAGTATCAGCTTTACATTTCTGGGGTTACCTAGAAGTGGAATTCCTGAGTATTTTGATAATCCTGTGTTTAACTTTTTGAGGAATCACTGAACTCTTTTCCATAGTAGAATAAGTAGTTTGCATTCCCAGCAGCAAGGCACAAGGTTTCTAATTTTTCTCCATCTTTACCAACATTTCTTATTTTCCATATTTTGGAGGAAATTTTATTAGGATAATATAATTATACATTGCAGTGTGATTCAAAGTGATACATGAATATATGTGCATAACATTTTTGTGAGCTTCCCTCTGCACGCCACCCCACTAACCCCCTTCTCCCTCCCCATACATGCTAGTGAGATTGGTAGTGACACGTTCATATGTGAACATAACATTAATTGGTCTGTTTCCTTCCTCAAACCTCCTTTTTTCCTCCCCTGTTCCAGAGGAAAAAATTGGAAAGAAAAAAGACTTCATGAAAATGAGGAAAGAGAGACCAGTATTTTCCATATTTTTGACAGTAACCATCCTGGTGGGTATGAAGTGGTACCTCATTAGGGATTTGATTTTTCATTTCCTCGTGGCTAATGATAATAAGCATTTTTATGTGTTTGTTGGCCATTTGTTATTTATTGTTGTTGTTCTCAGTACGGGGGATTAAACCCAGGGCCTCACACATACTAGGCAATCACTCTACCACTGAGGTACAACCTCAGCCCTTTTTATGTTTTCTTTTGACATGGGATCTCACTAAGTTCCCCAGGCTGGCCTCGAATCTGCACTCCTCCTGCCTCAGCTTCCTAAGTAGCTGGGATTACAGTCATGCGCCAGTATTCCCAGCATGTTGGCCATTTGGATATGTTCTTCGAAGTAATGTGTATTCAAGTCCTTTGCCCATTTTTTTTAGTCAGGTTGCCTTTTTACTGTTGAGCTACAAGAATTCTTCTTATATTCTGGATATTAGACCCTTACCAGACATATGATTTGCAAATATTTCCTCCCATTATGTAAGGTTGTCATTTTACTTTCCTTATAATGCCCTTTGATGCACAAAAGATTTTAATTTTGATGAAGTCTAATTTACTTATATTTTTGTTGCATGTGATTTTGATTTTATATCTAAGAATCCAGTGGCAATCCAAGATCATGAGGATTTATCTCCATGTTTTATCTCCTTTATGGTTCTTTAGCTCTTATATCTAGGTTGTTAATTCATTTGGGGTTTATTTATTGGTACTGGGAATTGAACCCAGGTGCATTCTAATCCTGAGCTATACTCCCAGCCCTTTTTATTTTGAAACAGGGTCTCACTACGTTTCTGAGGGTCTCACCAAATTGCTAAGGCTGGCCTCAAACCTGCCATCCTCCTGTCTCAGTCTCCAAAATACTGGGATGACAGGAGTGCACCACCATGCCGGGTGAGTTAATTTTTTTAAAATGTCGCTTAGTAAGCTTTAAGAGACTTGTAATGAGAAATGAGACATCACCTACTTATTTCAGCTTGTAACCACTAATTTTCCATTTGATCAATCATTCCCACAGAAAACCAGAGGGTAAAAAGCACACATGTGACACAAATCACTATTTGTGTGCAAACTTAATTTTTGGAGATTTTTTCCCTTAAAATTACATTCCACTGTGTTCTGGCTTCCTGTCTCACCACTCACATTAACTTTATAATTTAATCACTGACAGTTTGCTTCTGTCTTTGAATACTCTTTTTAAACCTTCCCGTGAATCTTTCAAGTAAAGCCAATAAAAGAAAAGGTCAAAGACTGACCCAGCAGAATTGGTCTCATCACGGGTCCAGGAGGTAGAAGACGAGCCTGTTCTTAGAGGAAATGAGAATTATTGATTGGGAAGAGAGGTCGTCATAAATGTCTTGCCCATGATGCTGCTTTCAAAGCCCTATTTTTTAGTAATCATGGTAGAGTGACTGGCTTGGTGTTAAAAAAAAAGATACAAATAAAAGCAGCCAGGTGTGGTGGTGGACACCTATAATCCAATTACTTGGGGGGCTGAGACAGGAGGATCACAGGTTCTAGGCCAGCATGTGGTAAATTAGCGAGACCCTGTTTCAAAGATAAAAAATATAATAGGGCTGGGGATGTAGCTCAGAGGTAGAATGCCCCTGGGTTCAATCTCCAGTACCACCAAAAAAAAAAAAGTTAAAAAATTAAAAAAGAA
>PVJS01035369.1:0-21050 GCA_004027185.1 Glis glis | reverse complement strand
TACCAGGGATTGAACCCAGGGGCCTTCTACCTCCGCGCTACACCCCCGGCCCTATTTTTTATACTTTATTTTGAAACCGGGTCTCACGAAGCAGAGGGCCTCACTAAGTAGAGAGAGAGAGACAGGGAAAGAGAGAGAGAGAGAGAGAGAGAGAGAGAGAGAGAGCTGAGGCTGGCCGCGAACCCGGATCCTCCGGTCTCCGCCTCCCAAAGTACTGGGATTACAAGCATGCGCCACCACGCCCAGCTCTGTTCAGTTTTTTTCAAATTTTTCTTTCTGTTTCCGAACTCAATGATTTCCACTGTCCTATCTTCATGTTTGCTGATTCTTTCTTGTGACTGCTCAGATCTGCCTTTGAATCCCTCTAGAGGATTTTTCTTTCCAGTTATTGTTTTTTCACTGCCTATTTCTTTTTAGGCTTTCTATCTCTGTTGATATATCATTGTTTTCATGACTTTCTTCATACCTTTCTTTAGTTCTTTGAGCATACTTAAGATAGTTATTTTAAAGTGTTTATCTAGTTGATCTGCCTCTACATCTTTTTCAGGAGCAGTTACTGTTGATTTATTTTTTTTCCTTCAAATGGCCCATATCTTTGTAAGCTTTATGGGTGTTTTTTTTTTTTGGTTGAAAACTGGACATTTGAATCTATTAATATGGTAACACTGAAAATCAGATTCTTTCCTTCCTCAGGGTTTTCTAGTTTTGACATTTTTATTCATTTTTTATTGTTACAGGCATTTCCTTGCCAAGGACAAGCCTGATGTGTAAACTTAAGGTCTTCTTGGGTCTTTTCTGAGCCTGCTCCCTTCTCTGAATGTGTGTGGTCACTTTCTAATTTTAACATTTTAAAATGTTCTAGTCTTTAAGATCTAAAAAGGGGAAAATGGAAAACAAAGAGAGAAAAATAGGGTTAGTGCTTTAAATCCCTGGAAGTCACTTCAGACAGAGGGGAGGCATGTATATCTGTCAGGGGAGGAGGAACAACAATGGCACCTCTATGATCAGAAGCAGAAATAAGAGATCAGACCACAGATGCCCTAAATATAGAGGAAGGGTCCTTTTTGCCTACCCAGCTCACTAAATCTATGTGTATGTTGCTCCAAGAGCCTATGCACAGCTGCCTCATGGGGCTGAAGGTAGGGGATGAGTAGCCACTACTAGGCTAAGAGCTGAAATTGACCAAAGTTTACTATCCAAGACTTCCCCTGAAATTTGAAAGCCCTCAATAGACTCCTGAGTTCCAAAATAACTCACCAGGCAGATTCTGCCAGTGTTAGGTGGAGAGACAGGTTCATGGTAGTTTCTACTCCACCATCTTTTCAGAGGGGTTTGTCCAATGAATTTTTGATCTTACATATTTTAGTCAAAGAATTTCCATTTTGTAATTTTTTAGCTTACAATCTTTGCAGAAATATCTAGTGTCCTCACCTATTATATCCTTACCTATCTCTAAAATTTTAAATATTTCTAAAACACTTGTTCTAAAGTGTTCATCTCCCATTTCCAATAACTTACCTCTCAGGGTCTGTTCCTATTGATTCTATTTTCTCTTTGTTATGATAATTTTCAGCCCCCCCTGCCTGTTTCTTCAAATGACTCTTATTTTGTGTGTGTGTGCTGTATTCCAAACATTGTGTATAAAGAGCAATGAATACTAAAGTACACTTTTCTTCAGTTATTGCATGAAATGAAGACCCTTTGTTATGACTGGTGGTTAAAGTAAATATCTGCTTGTTAACATTTCTCCCTGATCAAGCTGAGATGGGGCTGGGTCACAGCTTTAATTAGACTGAGTTCATCTGTGGTTGGCCCGTTCTCTACGCTCCAAAGAAACGGCCTTTTCTTATCTTTCTGGGAAGCATTTGGCTTCAGTTTCAGATATTTTTGGTTCAATTTTGAATTCAGTTCTGTCAGGGCACTGGAGTCTTATTACCTTGAGATGGTAATGACCTCATTATGTGCTTCCCTGCCCCACCTGACCCCTCCATTCGTCTACTGTACTGAGTGGGCCCTTGAAAAGGCAGGTCTTCCCTTGACATTCTCCTGCCATATACTCTTCAGTGGCTCCCCAGTGCCTTTAGGACAAACCTACAAAGTCCTTGAGGTCTGGCTTCTTTCTAATCCTCCAGCCTCGTCTTTCCCTTCCCCTTGTCCTCTCTCCAGCCATGCAAGCTATTATTCAGTATTTTCATTGTGTCTTACTCCTTGAAGCGTATGTGCATAATGTTCCTTTTATCTGGGACACTTTCCCCAAACCCCTACACATACATGCACACTGCTCACTGGTCGGGTCACAGCAGACTCCCGAGTCTGGATTGTGTGCCTTCTCCAGGCCATGGGCCCCTGAACTCACTTCCATCCCATCCCCTGGCCACTGTGCTGGCATTGCTCCATTGCTTGTCTGCATCCCCCTACAGTGACAGCTCCAGAGGCCGGCACGGGCTCATCTTGCTCATCACTGAGTCTCTAACACCAAGCACAGTGATTATACGTAAGCACACAATGCCCGTTCTGCTGTATTTTCTGCCAGTTGTTTAAAGGGTCAGTTTACCTATTGTCTCTCACAGTCCAGCTCTGGTCTTGGGTGAGCGAATGCTGAAATAGAATATTAATAGTACGAACATTTTTCAAGTGCTTTACATGCACCATCCCACGTAACCATCACAACAACCCTGTACATCCGTAACTGTTTGGTACAATTATTATGATCGCTAATTTATAGGTGAGATAGTGGAGGTGTAGCGAGATATAGCAACCTGTTCAAGGTCACAAAAGTCAAAGGTGGCAGCTCTGGCATCCAGTCCAGGCAGTGTGAGGCCAGAGATTTGCACTTCTAAAGACTACACAACAGCAGCACGACCTCTAGAGTTTCCAGGCTGGTTGTTGAGACAAGATGGAGACACCAGCATAGGATCCCAAGTACAGGGATGCTCAGGGGAGTGAAGGGGCAGTGTAACCTGCTGCCTTCTCAGAACCCGTGGGAAGGTGATAACTTCTGGAAAGGCAGGCAGGGGGTCCTGGTTACCCTGGGCCCCTGGGGGAGGCCACAGAGCCCCTTCCTCCAAGTACCCTGTGACTTTGGGGCAGGAGGCGATGCCAAAGCCAGGCTAGAGCTATGGGCCAGAGACTCCTGTGAGCCCAGGGTGGAAACAGCACAGCTAAATGTCAGGGTTTAGGGCCCCAGCCAGGCCTGGCTGCTCTCTACTGAGTTCCAGCATCCTGCCCTGGAAGGAAGAGCAAGGAGCGAGTCCACAGGAGCCTTTTGGGGGAGCTTCCGCAAAGGGTCCCCGGCCAGGGAGCAGGGAGAAGCGGGGCACTGTGGCAGCCAGGTCAGGGCGGGGCAGCCCGGGTCTGTGTGGGGTGGCCTGCAGCTGGGCCACCCGGACACCTCTGACAGGCAATTTCCAATTTCCTATGGAATTAAAGTGTAAAAGCAGAGAGTCCGTCACTGTCTGCTGCCTCCCTGGGAGCGGAGAGAGTTACTGCTGCAGACCTGAAAAGACCAAAGTGTCCTTTCCCAAACAAAACAGCATCCAAAAAAGCTGGTGTCGGAGCATGGTTTGGGCACCCCGGGCTGCAGGTCAGGCTGCTAGGTCTTCTGTCTATCTGCTCGGGTGACCTTGGGCAAGTCCCTTCTTCTCTCTGGGTCTCAGTTTCTTCCTCTATGAAAAGAAGCATTGCATGAGGCAATGCCAGAGGCCCTTTCCAGCTCTGAGATGCTGCTGCATTCTGTAATAAAGTTGGGTGTGGGAAAAGATGAAGTCTAGGGGAGAGGGGGAAGGGGCTGGAACCATCCTGGATTGGAAACGTTAAAGGAACCTCTGTTCAGCCCCAGCCCCAAGGCTCCCAAATCCAGCAGCAGAACTGGGATCCACCCAACCAAAATCAGCGAGGGGAAGCCAAAAGCATGAGTAAGAAGAGGCTGGGCCGTAAACATGTCATCTGCACAAACATCCAGCCCCCTCTGGGGTCCCATTGGCCCTACGGGGGAGGAGACTGCTGTTGGGCCCCCTCCGCCACCATCTCTAGCTCACTCACTTGGCCCAGGGTTTCAGGGTGGAGGCCTGTCGGCTTAGGAGGAAAACCTGGCTGTGTTTGTGGCCCCAGGAGCTGTCAGGAAGGGGCTGGGGAGGCTGGGCCCCCACAGCCAGGCAGCCCAGGGTGCTCTCAGTGGAAGGGAGGCCTTCCATTCTGATGCAGTGTGGGGTTTTCTGGGATGACCTCCACTCTGGACCTGCTGGAGCTTCTGCTTCTCCAGCCCTAACCGCTCTCCAAAGTTCCAGAAAACCAGCAGCCTCTTGGCCTTGCTCTGCGGATCTCTGCAGGCATTGCAAACACAGTTCTGGATTCTCTGCAGATTCTCTTCGGTTGGGTTCCTGGTTCAAGAATGGCACCATCGCCCAGTCCTCCATGCTGATGCTCGGGAAGTGACCCCCATGCAGGAGATCCCATGTCCTTGCAATCTGACCCTTTGTGTGGCCTGTACATTGGTCCTTTTTTCTCTCCCAATCTCTCTTTCCCTTTTTGGAGCTTAAATATTAACAGTCTGACTAACCATCATTCAATTTTCATATGGATTGCTTTAAAAACTTTTAATAATGAGAACAGAAGCTATGACAATAACTTGCATTCAAAGTACACAATTCTCCCTCCCATTTCCTTGCCTTCTGTTATCTGAGGTAGCTCTTATCCTGCATCCTGAGTTTATTGTTCTATTGCATCCTTGAATAAGTAATGATAAAATCTTGTTTCATCTATCTGTACTCCTAACGTCTAACTTCAAGTTTTATAAAAGGGTGTCATTTTCTATGTAATTTTTTGGAATTGAAGTTTTGTGTGTGTGGTACTGGGGATTGAGCCCAAGGGCTTTCTACCTCCAAGCTACACCCCCAGCCCTATTTTATGTTTAGTTTGAAATGGGTCTCACTAGGTTGATGAGAGTTTCACTACTTGCTTAGGCTGTCCTCAAACCTGTAATCCTCCTGTCTCAGCCTCCCAAGTACTGGATTACAAGCGTGCGCCACCATGCCCGGCTGGAATTGATTTTTTTACTTAATATTATATTGCAAAGCACAGGAGATGGTTTGCAGATATTGCTGCAATTATCTCTCTTTTTGCTTCCACACCCCTTTTGCAACATGACTGAAGTTCTTTCCCTCAAAAGGTGGAGTCTTTTTTTTTTTTTTTTTGCGGTACCGGGGATTGAACGCAGGGGCGTTCTACCTCCGTGCTACACCCCCAGCCCTATTTTTTTATACTTTATTTTGAAACCAGGTCTCACGAAGTTGCGGAGGGCCTCACTATATAGATAGATAGATAGATAGATAGATAGATAGATAGATAGATAGAGTGAGAGCTGAGGCTGGCGGTGAACCCGGATCCTCCGGTCTCTGCCTCCCAAAGTACTGGGATTACAAGCGTGCACCACCACGCCAAGCTAGGTGGAGTCTTTTAAATGTAGGCTTGCCTGGTGTATTGCTCTGACTTATATAATGTGGTAGAAGTGGCATGGTGCCTGCTCTGAGTTTAGGCTTTGCTGTGGTTTGAATGCCCCCCCCCCACAAGTTCATGTGTTGGAAACTGACTCCCCAAATTCATGTTAATGGTATCGGAGGCGGGGCCTCCGGCGATGTCTTAGTCAGCATTCTCACTGCTGTCATCCAAAGACTGTCCATGCAGCTTAGAGAAGGAAGATTTGTTTGCTCACAGTTTCCTTGAAAGTTCTGGTTCAGTCCGTGTGAGGCCAGGGACCACAGATCTCTGGGCATGGAGGCTGGAAGCAGAGAGAGGGAAAACACAAGGCTTCCCTCTCACATAATGGAGGCCAGAAGCAAGAGAAAGTGAGGGAAGGAGGAACCATATATAATCCCCAAGACTGCAGCCCCAGGGACCCATCTTCTCCAGCCACCCCTACCAGCCCAGGCCACCACCAGAGAAATCCATTACAATGGATTTATCCACCGCTGGGATTCCAGCTCTCATGACTTAACTATATCAACCTGAATGTTAATAAATGAGATCTTTAGGGGACATTCTATATCTATAACAGGCGATAATTAGAATTAGATGAGGTCCTGAGGGTGGGACCCCCACAATGAGAGACTCGAGGTAGCCTGCTTGCTGTCTCACCATGTGCTGCCCTCTGACATGTTACAGTGCAGCAAGAGGCCCTCACCAGATACTGGGATCATGCTCTTGGACTTCCCAACCTCTAGAACCGTGAGCTAAATAAACCTCCATTCTTTTTTCTTCTTTTTGCTATACTGGGGATCGAACCTGGGGTCTTGAGCATGCCAGGCCAGTGTTCTCCCACTGAGATACATCCCCAGCCCTTTTTATTTTCATTTTTTAAAATTTGAGACAGGGTCTCACTAAGTTGCCTAGGTTGGCCTCGAACTTGCGATCCTCCTGCCTCAGCCTCCTGAGTAGCTGGGATAACAGGCATATACCACTGCATCCGGCTTAAACATCTATTCTTTATAGATTCCCCAGTGTGTCATATTCGGTCATAGAATAGGAAATAGAATAAGACCGGCCTTAAGAGGATTTGAGCTCCTCCTCGTTCTCCTTGAAGCCTCCTGTAGCCTGGGCTAGCTTGCTGGGTGATGAGAAACATGTGGCCCACTTGCCACCACTGTCTCAGCCAACAGCAAGTCAACTCTCAGAAGCAGAGCCTTCTCATGACTCTACTGACCATGGGCTCATGAGGAAGCCCAGCCAAGACTGGAAGAACTGTACAGCCAAGCCCAGCCTAAAATACCACCCACTGAATCAAATAAGTAATTGATTTAAGCCACTGAGTTTGTAGTGGTTTGTTACACAGCAATCACCAACTGATATTCCAGATTCTGCCTTATTGCTGCATGCTGCTGCAGCTCATTCGATTTCAGTGCTGAATAATATTCTACAATATGAATACAGCATAGATTATTCATCCATGCTCCTATTGGTGGTTTGTGTTTATACTATTGTGAAAATGCCTCCACAAACTTTTTGATATATGCCCTCCATTGGACGTGTACAAGAGAGTCCTACTGCTCTCTAAACTCAGCTACTGGAAGCCTTGAGTCCATTCTTACTGTCCCAGAGGGAACTATCAAAAATGAAAACAGATCAGGACATTCTCCTGCTCCATGCCAGGTACTGACACCACCAAGAGATCCTGCCTGTGGATGTCTCCTAGTCCTGTGGGGAAGGACAGACCCCTGCGTGAACAAGCACAGCTCAGTGTGGCCTTGGCTGCCATGTATGCACCCAGAAAAGTAGAAAGAGTGCCTGCCAACCCAGGAGGGAAATGAGGTTAGACCTAAGACCAGGATAAAGCAGCTCAATGATTTAGTGTATCTGAGATTCTGATATGCATAGCACAGAGTTTAGAGAGCTGGAAACCTGGACCATAAGCCCCATGGTGCAGGGGCCATCTTGGTCACCCTCATAGCCCAGGCCCAGCCAGGGCCTGACGCAGAGGGGATGGTCAACATAAATATTTGTTGAATACATGATTAATGAGGAGAAGGGATCTAAAGAAATAAGAGCTGCATTTCAGTCCTACTCTGCTACATACCAGTCAGTGATTATGGCCAGGACATGTCCTCTCTCTGGCTTCAGATATTTTCCAACATCCTACCAACTCTCACATCCTGTGAGGATACAGAGATGTAGGCTATCCACGAGGATGCTCCATGACTCCGCGGGTGCATGTGTACACACATAGAGCAGATGCACATAGAGCACACACAACGATATGGTAACTGTTGTTTTGGGAGCCCTCATTCTGTGCTAGGGGTGGATGCAAAGTCCCAAGCGTTTCACATGTGTTATCTCATTTTATTCTTACCCAAATTGCATGGGATGGATGAAGTTATTATCCCCATCTTACAGATAGGGAGACTGAAGCTCCTGAGGGGAAGAAAGTGTGGCGCACCCAGGAAGTGGCAGATGTGGTATTTGAAGCAAGATCTATGTATCGTCGGCTTCATGTTACTGCAACAAAGTACCCAACACAGGCCACTTACGAAGTAAAGAGAGGTATATTTTGGCTTATGGTTCTGGAGGTTCAAATGCAAGGCCAGGCAGTCCTCCAGGTTGGAGCCTCTGGGGTGGGGGGGCACAGCATATCATGGAGAGCGCATGCGATTGGGTGAGTCTCCATGCTGAGCTCCATGTCTTGAGTCAGGAAGTGGGGGTATCATAATTCCCTCTGAGGGCACACCCCCAATGACTAAAGACCTCCCGTTAGGCCCCACGTTCCAAAGGTCCACCACCTCCTGGTACTGCCGCCCTGGGGAGCAAGTTTCACAATGGACTGGTGGGGAACATTCATGCCACCATGGCGGTGACCTCTTAGCCACTATACTTCACGGCCTTCCGTGAGTGTCTGCCCTTGCTCCTGGCAGCACAGCTTCCTGCCATCCAAGGGCAGCGTTTGGTGCTGGAACCAGGCTAGGAACTGAGAGGTGACCTAGGCTGAGGCTGAGGGCAGCTGGGGGTGGGTGGGGATCGAGCATCCATCTTTCCCACTCCTCCAGGCCTCTGTGAACTGGAGCAAGATACCCCCATAGAAGACCTGCACGGGCTTTCCTGGGCCTGTGCATAAGCTTTTGCTTTGCTCAATCCAAGAGCTTCCTGCAGGGCTCTGAACTGCTCCTTTCTGGCTGGGCTAAGGGGAGGGCAGAGGTCAGTGGAGGCCCTGCCTTTGGCTCATCTTCCCAGAGGGTGGATCTCCAGGCAGCCGGAGAGGTCCTGAAATGGCCTCTTGGCATGCAGGCAGGAGTACAGGGACACTGTGGTTCCCTGACCCAGCTCACAGGCCACAGAGCAGCTTCGAGAGGACCCATCAGTGCTGGGAACCCAGCTGCAGAAGAGGTTGCTGCGAGTTGGTCTTTAAATGATGTTCTTTTTCTTCTAGAGCTTAGAGGAGAGAGAGAGAGAGAGAGATTGGCCCAGCTAGGAGCCTGGTCTGTTGAGTCAAATTTCCTGACTGCTCATCCCTAATTATCCTGAAGTGGGGCCCACATGGAGCTGGTCTTGCAAATGCACTTAGCAGACAGATGGCGCCTCTTCTACAGCTGCCGGCTCCCTATTCCAAGGCCCCAACTCAACAGGTCTGATGGAAGGTCTTGGATGCCGATTCCAAGTCGAGTCACCCTGGCTGGGAGGGCCTTTCTGGGCCCCCAGGGAAAGATTTGGATGGTGGGGACCTAGGATCTTGCAGCTGAAGTTCCTGCCTTCCAGGAGGACTGGGCGGGCCAGGAAGCCACAGGGACCCTGCTGGCTGACTGGCCTTTTCAAGGACTGTCCCTAGAAGTGAAGGGCCAGAGCAACCACCACAGCGATTTCTGCACACACCCGGCCCTCCAGTGAGCGAGGTGTGGGGGTGGGTGGGGAAAGGCTTGCTCATCCGGGCTTCGGAAACATCCCCACACACTTTCCTCCAGGCAGGCCGGAGTCGCTGTCCAAGTATTTCTCTTTCCATTTCTCCTCCAGATCTGGTGACAGGGTGTTCCTGCCCTCTTCCCCTTGCTGACCCCTCCGCCTGGGCCCCCACCCCTGCTGCGCTTCAGCAGGCCCCTCCCCCTCCCCTTAGAAACCAGGCCAAAGCTGTGGGGACGAGGTGACAATGGCCTTACCAGCCAGTACTGAGGGAAACAGGGACAAAGGGGCTCCTGGGCCCCAGGCTTTGGGGTCTGGTTCCCCTAACCAACTGTGTCACACTGGACATGCAGGCCCGTCTGTGAAGTGGGGGCCATCCTGCCTGCTCGGCATGTAGTAAAGTCAAAAGACGACAGTGAATGCAATTCAAGTTCAGGTGCATGTCTGGGTTAATAAAGGGACTGGATGTCACTTTCAGTTTCAGAGGTGGAAGTCACCTGCTAGAGCTCTCTCAGGGCAGGCGAAGGGGACCTCTTGATGACTTTCTAGGCATGTGGAAGAAACCCAGGTTGTAAACTCATACAAAACTGGCTACAAATTCAGATTATTCCCGGCTTCCCAGCTGGGGGTCTTGCGCAACTAAATGAAATGTGATGTCACAGGCCAACAAAAGTGCCGCCTTTTTCAAGGGCCCCAGAGCAAGGTTAGGTGACACAACGCAGGCCTTTGCCTAGAACTTAGTTCAGGGGATGGTGAAGTGTCGTGGCGACTCTTCCTTGGGATCAGGGTGGTCTCAGGCAGCTCCCTGAGGTGGCTTGGGAGGTTCTTGGCTGGGAGGCCAACTGTTTCTTCGTCTAGGCGCGAGAAGACGCTGGACATCTTGCTCTTACTCAGCTCCTGCGCCTCCCACTCACCTCCGCCCCTTTTCTTTTTCCAGACCTCATGAATTTTGCAGTGCAGACATGGAAAACAAGGAACGAAAATAAAAAAAAGAAAAAGGGGACAGATCAGAAGCCAGAGTGGGCGCCATACTCTGGCTCTGTGGACAGTGCATCCTAGAGATGGTGCAGCGGAGATGTCCCCAACCCCCAGGCTGAGCTCGGCCCACTTTGAAGTGTTGACAACACACAAAATTAAAAGCATCATAATGCAAATTATCAGTTTTTTTTCCCCACTTCGGTAGTCTCTACAAAGCGTTTTATACCAATGAATCAATACAAACGTCTCTTTACAAAGATGTCAGGAACAAAAAATAATTTTTTTTCTTCCCTTAGGAGAAGCTGACAAAACTAACAAAAAGATTTTCTCTCTGGTGCAAGAGCTGTAGATAATTTAGTGATTTTCCTCTCCTAACAGTGCCTTTGTAGAACACTGATGTCCACTTGCTTGGATCATATCATTCTGCCCCCAGGTGAATGTGCTGCTTGCTGATTAATCAGCACCATGAGATGGGACAGCCCAGCCACAATTGTGTCGCTAATGTCTCATGAATGAGTGTATGTACATACATAAGGATATATGTAGTGTGTGTGTGTATATAGGTATGTGTGTGTGTTTTGTGGTTTGGTAAAATAAAGCTTGCAAGTTAGAATTAATTTATAACTTGTTATAACTCAATTATTGGCTGGTACTCCCTTTATGTTACAGCAGATGGACTTTTGTGTGAAATATTTTCCCCAAGTTGCTATAGAGACGTGCCAACATCTTTCTGCTGAGTGATTCCCTGTGGGCCTGTTTGTTGTTGCGCCAGGTACCAAATCACTTGCAGCTCTCTCGGAGGTTGATTAAGGAGCCTGGGGGCCCTGGGAGTCCCTGGCCTCTCAGCTGCTGCTTCCAGGGATGGGCTGCAGAAGTCGTTAGGGCTGGATGGAGGGCAGCGGGCTGGCCTGGTATTGGGGGTTACCCACGTGAGCCAGGCAGCTGCACTGTGAGAGGGGGTGAACGGGGCTACTGTGAGAGAGGTGAAAAACTTGTGCCCACAGAGGACCTACTGTGTGCTAGACATGGTTCAAGAAGCATGCCCATCTCATATTTTGTCTAGTCTCTGCAGCAAACCTGCATGGTGGGTCCCATTATTCCCATTTTTCAGGCGAGAAAAATGAGGCACAGAGGAGGTAGGTAATTTGCTCAAGCAACTATTGCAGAATTTAAACCAGGCCTTGCCAACCCGGTGATCCTACCTTTAGTGTCTTCCCAAAATGGGAATGGATGGCGTGTGTTTTGAACTTGGGACCTGGGGTGAACTGAGAAGCCGCAGGCTGGTCAGGGTGGCCAGATGCAGCCCTCTGCCAGTTCCTTTGTCTGCCAGAAGATCGGCAGACGAAACCTCCAACCTCCATCATGCAACTCACAGCCCATTTGGGCAGACACACTCAGGCCTGTCTGACGAGCAACGTAAACATGGCCAAGTGCTGAGACGCCGCGGGTCCAGACTCTTGAGCCAGAGGCTGTGCATGGGAGCCTTGCTCCCCCTCCCCATCGCAGGCAAAGATGCAACTGGGAGATGTTTCCAGAGAGCAGAGTTTACAGACAGTGGCCTGGAGTGATGACAGGGCCTGGACTTTGAAGTTAGACCCAAGTCAGAACTTGCATCCACCTTGGTCCAGAGATGTCTATAGGCAGCTTACTCTTCCTCGCTGAGCTCTAATTATCTGTGAAATGGAACTCATAGTGCCCACCTGACAGAGTTAGACTCAGCTCTTCTGCTGGAATGGATGTTCCCTAGAACGGTGCCTGGCACACAACAGATGTTGTTGAGGACATGAATATGTTTTAAATATGTCTGACGTGCAGTAAATATTCAATAAATGGTAGCATTGATTTCAATCTGGCATTTTTTAGACTTTTGGAGTCCTTTTCTTCCTTCATATTCTTAACTTCCCTCCCTGGGCAGTATGAATGAGGATCCTGAATCCTTGACTCTCCTCCCCAACCTCTTCCAACCCATTGCTGACCAGATTCTTAGACAGTATACATTAACTAGTATCTCAGTCCACATATGTCTCTCCCTATGAGAGGATATTAGTCAGGACCCTTTAGATGATGTGTTGATCAGTTTCCTGTCACTGCAGCAAATGCCTGAGATAAATAAACTTAAAAAGAGAGAAGGTTTATTTTGGCTCATGGTTTTCGTCCATGGTCGCTTGGCCCTGTTGCTTTGGGCCTAGGACAAACAGTTCATCATGGTGGGAGCACATAGTGGAGGAGGCCTGTTCACCGGATGGCAGCTAGGAATAGAAAAGAGATACAGGAAGGAGCCAGGGTCCCAGTATCCCTTTCAAGGGCATGTCCTCCCCACTAAACCCCACCATCTCCCACAGGCTGGTGACCAAACCTTTAACACACAGGCCTTTGGGGACACGTATCCAAGCCCAGATGCATAGCTAATCTCCATCCATTTCTTAAACTCCTTCTCTTCCAGTTTGGATTCTCCTGCAGGCAGGCTCTGCCTTTGTGATACTAGGATGGCTGCCCTCTTCAGGACTGCTTCTCACCAGCTCAGCACCTTAGCAAAGAAAGTACTCCTTTCCTGAGGGTTCAAATACAAGTCGTGGAGGCCAGGTGCGGTGGCGCACGCCTGTAATCCCAGTACTTGGGAGGCTGAGACAGGAGCATCGTAGGTTGGAAGCCAGTCTCGACAACTTAGCGAGGCTTTCAGCAACCTAGTGAGACCTTGTTTCCAAATAAGAAAAAAAAAATCAGGCTGGGGGTGTAGCTTGGAGGTTGAATGCCTCTGGGTTCACTCCCCGGTACCACACACACACACACACACACACACACACACACACACACACAATACAAATCCTAGGACCAAATTTCGCTGAATGCACTTGAGTCACATGCCAAGCAGACCATGTATTCATCCCCAAAGCCTGGAGTTGGAGTTAGTCCCACCAAAGTCAGCATGGTCAGAGAGCAGAGAAAGAACAAGGGCAAGGTGGATGTACTCGCCAGAACAAGGGGAAAGGGATCCATTGATTCCAGTTTAAAAAGGTTTAGAATCAAATAGGCTCCTGGCAGCCCCTGGGCGTTCTTAGGAAGGAAGAGCATAGTGGAAATTCTTTTAGCATCTGCATGAAGGGCAGACACAATCAGGGAGAGGCTGTGAGGGTTTTCTAGAAGTCTGAAAAAAGAGAGAAGGGGCTAGTAGGTACTCAATAAACCATGTGAACATAAAACTAAGGAAAGGCAAGTCTTGAAGATACCTTGAATCCATAAATCAAGAAATAATTTATTAGATATGGAGCAAAAGAGAAGGGACCAAATTGTTTTTATTTTTCCTTCTCAAATTATAAATGTTATTTTTTCCATTGCAAAAGAATATAGCCCCCGTACGGGATATAATTAGAAAATTAAAAGAAAAATAATCACCCACAATAATCGGAATACTACCAAGACTGCGTTTTATGACGCCTGGACTAGGACCCTAGGAGAAAGATTGAGTTGGCTGTGTCATGATGGGGCTATAGGTGGGGAATCAGAGGGATGTGAGACAGAGGCCACTGCTAAGTGCACTTGCTCGTTTCTTGATTTGCTTCAACCACCACGGGAGAGACCTAAATAGCAAAAGCACACCTTGACATTGACTTGGAATCTCTGTCTCTTTATGCAATTCTGGACATCAGTAATGTCAGGTTCCCTCCAAAATAACCTCCAGAGTCCTTTTCCTTCCTCATATGGTGGACGTTTAGTTTTTTGTCTTTTTTTTTTTTTTTGCATCTGCTTTCATACTGCATCTGATATTTCCTTGGGGATGTTCCTTACTGGGCAAAGTCCTGGTATCCTCAGTTCTCTCTGACAGTAGTGCAAGTCTATGGTTGCTTAACTTGTGCCCCCACTGGATGCCCCTAGCCTTTCCATATTCTCCTATTAGGTTGGTTCATCAGCCTGTTGGTCAGTTGGTGAGCTGGTTAACTGGGCTTTTGGGGGAGCGGACAGGATAACCTTAGAATCTCTAGCTCAATGATAAAAATCATCCATCCATCAATCTGTTGGCCTGTTGGCTGGTCATGAGTTCATCTGTCCATCTATGGATGGTCTGTCTATTCCCTGGTGTATCCACCACTGCATTGGCTCAACCATCACTTGGTTATTTCACCAATCTGCCAGCCTGTCGGTCAGTTTCTCCATTAGCTTGGTGGCTGAGCAGCTCCTCGGTCAGTCAGTCTGTCAATTGTCACTGAGTTGGTGGGATTGCACCTCTGCAAGCCCCTCTAGCTGGTGACCTCAGTCCTCACCTGAGAGGGGAGGGGCTGGAGGGAGACGCTCATTTCCTCCCCCATGAGGCCTTTGAAGTGCTCTGTTGCTCCTTGGAAACTTCAGATCAAAGTTATTTGTGAAGCACCAGAGTGGAAACAGTCCCATCATTCTAAGTTGCTGACTGCCAACTTGAATTCACTCATTTATTTAAAACATTTTTAAAATTCAGAACCATGGCTCTTGCCCCTCTCCCACTGCCCGGCCTCCTCCCCTGCTCTGGTCAGCTGGGGGATTGGTTTTCAGGAGCATGTGACTTCAGTCTCTCCTCATGCCAGCTAGGGGTGCCAAGGCCCATGAGGAGACGAGTCACCTCCTGGAGAGGAGGCTTGTAGGAGCCAGGCAGGCTCCCAGACCTCAGGACCTGGGCCTTGGGGTCCTGCTGAGGGGCTTCAGACCTCAAAAAGAAGGCTTTAGTCTGCCTGTGGGGCCATTTCCCATGTGGAGGCCCCTTGCCGATCCAATGGGACCAGAAGGAAGGCCCCCAGGGCTCTGGCGGAAGGGGTTAGAGGGCTATTTTCCTTTCTTTCTGGGAGTGGGGAGGACAGGCTGTTAATATGCAGAGCAGGTTTCCTAATGCTGAGAGAGCAGGCAGCATGCTGGGTGCCAGGACACCTGGGTTCCAGACTGACCAACTGCCAGGAGCAGAGGGAGGAGCTGGCTCTTGGCCCCTCCTGCCTCCTCGCTGAGTCCGTCTCTTTCTAGGTTTCTTTTCTTTTCTTTTGTGGTACTGGGGATTGAACCCAGGAGCATTCCACCTCTGAGCTACAGCCCCAGGCCTATTTTTTATTCTTTATTTTGAAACAGGGTCTCACTAAGTTGCAGAAGGGCCTCACAAGTTGCTGAGGCTGGCCACGAACCTGCGATCCTCCTCTTTCAGCCTCCCAAGTACTGGGATTACAAGTGTGCACCACCACACCCGGCTCTTTCCAGGTTTCTTTTTTTGCACTACTGGGGATTGAACCCAGGGGCATTCTACTTCTGAGCTACATCCCCAACCCTATTTTTTTTTATTCTTTATTGTGAAACAGGGTCTCGCTAAGTTGCAGAGGGCTTCACTAAGTAGCTGAGGCTTGCCGCGAACTTGCAATCCTCCTGTCTCAGCCTCCCAAGTACTGAGATTACAAGTGTGCGCCACCACGCCTGGCACTTTCCAGGTTTCTAATGGCCACTTTCCCTCACCTTCATCTAAGGCTCATCACCAATCTCCAAGAACTGACCTGGTGCCTGGAGCTGAGCTGTAGTGTTCAAATCCGACCACAGGCATCCACTGGGTGCCTGCTAGGGTCAGGACCTCCGGTCTGCTCCTTCCAAGGAGTGCACACCTTCATTGATTTATGTACCAGATAGTTGTTGAATTCTTGCTGCCCTCAAAGCACTGGGCTAGATGTGGAGATACAGTGTCAGCAGACATTGTCCTTGCCTTCATGGAGATTAAAGTCTAGACACATCTAGGCATTGATGGAATGATGCATTGATGGAATGATGCATTGATGGAATGATGCATTGATGGAATGATGGAATTGATGGAATGATGGAATTTATGGGATGACACACACACATACAACAACTGTGTAGTCTACTGAGATATGTGCTTTGATGGAAAAGACCAGGCTCTGTCGCAGAGACTATAATAAGGCCTAATCTGGTGGTAGTTTAGGGGACAGAGGGATTCCCCAGGCAAGGGATTGAGTATAAAGATTAAAAGTTATTAAAGTGAAGGGAAGAAGGATTGCCTGGAGGAAAGGGAATAGCACATGTCTAGGCCCTGTGGAGAGAAAGTACCTGGAACAGTGACACACCAAAGAAGGCGCCTTGCAGCCACTGCCAAAGAGTGTGGGAAGAGAGGGGAGACAGGTCCACAGAGGGGCAGGCAGGAGCCTCCTCCGTGCATTCATTACTACATCACACACATTCATTATTGCATGTATTTATTTCCTCATTAATTCATGCATCCCACAAATATTTACTGAATGCCTACTCTACCTCTGCCTCTCTTTCCGAACTCACTGATCATAGCAACAGAAACCAGGGCTGGCTGGTAGTTCTGGTAGAGCAGCCATTGGAAGGATGCTGCCGAAGGACAACACAACTGGTAGGATGTGGAAGGAGTGAGACTTAGCAAGGAAGGTATGCGTAAAGAGGGTGGGCTGGGTATAACCCCAAGGGTTTCCGTATGACCTGGCTGAGGTCATATAGGGAACTGGTGCTGGAGGAGGGATTTGAACCCAGATAATCAGGCTCCAAAGCCAGTGCTCTTTCCACTGCAACCCTGAGCCTTCAGGAAGCCAAACCAGACTGCATGTGTGCTCATATCCTCAGACACACGCAGGTGTGGGGAATCCGGGCGTACCTTCCGGTGCTCTCCCTCCGAGACCTGGCTCTCGACTGTATCTTTGGCACGAACTTCCCAGCTGAGGCTTTTATAAGCACCCTCTTGGGAGATCCACAGGAAGTCCCATGAGAACTACCAGAGGCACAGCCCCAAGGACCTCAGGACTTGCTGTTCCACCTCCCAGTAGTGCCACCCTGCGGAGCAAGACTTCAATCCTAGTGGACCCTTGGGAACCACACCAAAGCCACAGCACTGGGAGAGAACCAGGACTTATGTAGAAGTACTTGGGCATAGAGGGCTGAAAGGGGAAGTCCCAAGAAGTGTGCAGGAGGGACTCTCTGCATTTGTCCCCAGCCCAAGTCCCCCGCTTCATATCAGGGTTCTGGCAGCAGCCTGTCAGTAGCGTAGAAAGTTCTGTAATACACTGGGGTCCAAGCAGCCCTGCTGTAGGAGTGGAGAGAGAGCCCTTCCCCACACTGCTGTCACAAACCTCCATGCACTTTTGGCATCAGCAGGGTTTAAGCACAGCTGCTGCAGGAGACAGGAGCAGCCAGGGACCTACAGAGGGATGTGCTCATGGGCACATGTGGTATTCCTGGGGGCCTGTGGGGTGGGGGAGGGTTGTTTTACCAGATGCTGCAGGGGAAACTCAGTTTGTATGGGCAACATTTATTGACTATGCATTATGTTCCAGGCGTTTTCTCCCACACTGTCTTCTCGATAACTCTTCCTCCAAACTTCTTGTTTCCCTATCTTTCTATTTCTCTTTTCTGAATTTTCCTCTATCTGTTTGTTTATCAGTCCATCCATCCCTCAGCAAAAGAAAAACATTTAGTGGTGATATACCATAGTTCATGATTCACTTTCTTATTGGTGGAAGCTTATATTATCTCTAGTCTTTACTTTTATAAACAATAATGCAACAAACATCTTTGTACATGCCTTAGAAAATATTTATTGAGCACCTGCCTTATACCAGATTTGTCCCATGTTCCTTTGTGCATGTTCCTAGTTAAGTTTTTAACTAAAACTTAACTAGGAACATGAAAAGGTTGACTTGCCAACCTTTGCAAACTATCAGGGTGTTAGGACTTTCTGACCTCTATGACAAATCACCCCCAGTAGATGCCTAGTAAACACGAAGTGAATGAACAGATCGATGATTAAAAATAGTGAGTCACATGTGGAGCCAAAGTGTGGGCCTGGAAGGGGAGCAACCGCCGGGCTCTGACCAATGGCCTCATTCCCATCTCGTACTCAGCCCAAGCTGCCTGCGGTGGCCAGCTCTCAAAATTTGGAGCTTTTATTTTATTTTCTCTTGCAGAACCAATCGATCCAGAGTTCTGCTCTGTGAACTTTGCTCATGTCTACTGCAGCTCTTCCTGCAAGATAGTGAGTGGCCAGTTCACCAACTGCCCTGTGAGTTCTATGGGACTGGCGCTTTCTCTTGTCCATGGATGGCAAACAGATTTGACTTCACAGTGCCTGCTCTGATCCATTGTAGTGGCTGCCTGGAGTGTGCTGCTCAGAGTGGCACAGTTCAATCTCATATAATGTGAAACACATATGATTTAAAAGTTTCCAGTAGCTGCATTCAAAAAATGAATAGACAGTATTCTGTCTGATATTAGTAAATTAATTTAATAATACATGTTTTAACACCATATATCTGATTATTATCATTTCAACATACAATCAATATAAAAATTATCAATGAGATCTTTTTCATTATTTGTTTCCATATGGAGCCTTGGAAATCTCTATATAGCTTTGGAAATGGCCTATATCTCAACGCAGTCGCTAAGTTTTCCTGAGAAACGCTTGATATTTATTTAGGTTTCATAAAATATATGGTTAAAGAACTAGATTCACATACCCAAATTGTTCCAAACACATGTATGTATGGGTTTTTCCAATAACTGAATTATCAGTTAAGTTGACATTAATGTAAAAATAAACTCCATTTCTAAGTGGCACTAGCTACATTTCAAGTGCTCAAGGGCCCTGTGTGGCTGGTGGCTGCAGCTTTGGGGGGCGGATGTAGAGAGATTTTGAAACTAATCATGCCGTGATCAGCCAGCATTGGACACATAGTTGGGCACACAACTGAGGAGGGGAAATCCTGTGGTGATGTTTGCCAGACCTGGTTTACATGTCTCTTTCTCCCAGCCCTGGTGGGACTCGCTCCGTCTGTGAAGGAAGGCTGTGTGGAAATCTTGGCAGCTTGGGAAACTCATGGATAGCAGGGCATGTTGGGAAGTGCTCAGCTTTCTTAGAGAGAGAAATGGTGACAGGGAGTCCTTTGCATTTCCCGAGAAGTAGAGTGACAGCGTCAGGTGAGCATGTGAGGAAGATGGCCCAGCTATGAATTCCAGAAGAGCCCAGAGGACACAATCCTGGGGCTGGCTGCGGGCAGGCGCAGGGAGGCAGCATGGCGTTAGACAGGAGCCATTAAAGCCGCAGATAACAGGCTCTGGCTCCTTCCGGCCTTGGATCCAAGTCCTGAACTTGTTGCGGTTCCGGGGAAGGGCTCCTCTCCCGGGAGGGAGGGGCCGTATTGTTGCTGCATTTTTATTGCTATTGTGGTGCATTGACCTCACTCTGAAAGAGGAGCTAGAAAGCACAAGAAGGGGTGGAAAGAACAAGGCCCTGGGGTGCGTGGGGTGCGCGGCTCTCCAAGCCCAGCTGAGTGGCCAAGTGACCCTGGGCCAAGTGACTCCACCCCTCCACAGCAAAGCGTCCTCAAAGGGGGACTGCTAGGAGGCCCTGTGCAGTGTAGATGCGTGCACGTGTGTCTGGTCAGGTGGGGGTGGTTGGAGTTGCACGTGAGGACCTGTGTTCACTGTCTCCTAATGCGTCAGGCTGTGGTGGTTGCTGATATTAGCAGGATCCTCACATGTGAACTTCTGCAATGTGTTTTAAATGCGATGATGAGATGAGAGAAGGTGCGATGCAGCCTGGAGACCCTCTGTGTATGCCCAGACAGGAGCGAGCTGACGTGGGCACCTTTTGAGATGGTGGCCCCAGGAGGCTCTCCTTCCAGAGGAGATGGCAGGGTCCAGCAGAATGGCTCTGATCATGTGTGCTGAAGCCCTTTGCCTGGTTGAATCCCAGTCCTACCATTGACTAGTGGTGACTTGGTTTTCTTATCTGTGAAATGGGGCTCATAACAGTTTCCTCCTCACCCGAAGTGATGTTGATGTTGGTATTATTTTGTCACTATTATATGGGCAGAGGTAGAGTCTTCGGTTCACACATGGCCCACCAGGCCCCCTTCTCCAGTCAATATGGTGATAAAAATGGGAAGGGGAGAGGAAGGGTTCATTATGTTTGGGGAGAGAGATACGATCTAGTCCCTCCCTGGCTCTAGCAGGATTCTTCAATACAGGGACCAAGATCCACTATAAGTATGGAGTATGGAGGAGTGTGTGTGGGATCTCTGAGCAGGCCATGTCCACAGACTGCTGCTCACAGGTGCACAGGGATAGGCAGTTAATTATTGGACAAAGTGAGCTCCAAGCACTTAACCAGAGATAGTATCCTCGACTACAACAGCTTTACCAACAGCATTGCTGATGACTTAGATCAATGTCTCCCCAGTCCCCAGGCTGCAGACTGGTGGCACCAGAATGTCCTGGGAAGGTTTTTTGAAAGGACAGATTCCCAGGCCCTGTCCAAGACCCACAAACCTGGATCCCTCCCTGGCTGTGGGCTCAGGGATCTGTTTCTTTACGTTCCCCCAAGTAATTATGATGCTCAGCCAGGCTTGGAAATGACTGGTTCTCGGCTCTGAAATGGAAATTGGTACAAGAATCAATATAGCTAGGCATGGTGATGCATGCCTATAATCCCAGTATTTGGGAGAATGAGATGGGAGAATCACAGATTCTAGGCCAGCCTCAGCAATTTAGTTAGGCTTTCAGCAATTTAGTGAGACCCTCTTTCCAAATAAAAAATAAAATATGGTTGGGGGTGTAGCTTGGAGGTAGACTGCTCCTGGGTTCCATCCCCAGTACCACACACACACACACACACACACACACACACACACGCACATGCACACACACACGCACACACACATACA
>PVJS01035368.1:0-21053 GCA_004027185.1 Glis glis | reverse complement strand
GCCTCACTTGTTAATTGGAATAATAATAAATGGGAGTGGATCTGGAAGGAGGCACCCAAGATGGCAATGAGGCCAGAAAGCCCCTTGACTAAGAATACCTGGATAAGCTTGGTACATTTCTCCTGGAGAAGAACGAGCAAGGGAAGACATGTGCGCCAAGATCAATGGGTGCAAGTTACACTGAAGCAGAATTTTGCCCCAAATTGGAAAGAACTCACTAAAACCTACTGCCGTTCATCAAAGGTTAATCTCCTGGTTCTTGGAAATAGTCACATAGCCTAAAACTAACAATTTTTCTTAGGATGCTCTAGAAGGTATTCTTCCATTAGGTCTTTATAAGGCCTTCTTACCTTAAGATCATATAATTCTTTAAACTAGTCACTTTACTTCTCTGAGCCTCGATTTCCTGAGAGAGTTGAAGTTAAATAGCTTGTAAATTCCCTACCATCTCTATCTTCCTATGAACTGCCTGGTTTTAAATGTAGTCTCATTTATGTTTCACAGAGATAGCAGAGACAGAAATCTTTGATCTTCGATTTGACTCTCAAGATCTTATCCTCAAATAAACTTTTTTTTTGACCAACTGAAATAAGTCCTTAACATCTTCTAGTCAATGAAGCATCAAATGAGCCAGGTTTCCAAATCTCATTCCTTGAGAACTATGTCAATTTGCCTAATTCTTTTCTGAAAACAATTCTCCCCCCCCAACTCTGTTTTTAACCCAAACATCCTGTTTTCAACTTTCTTTGTATCTAAGGACAAAACAAGGCTGATGAAGCAGGATGGAAAACATGGAAAGCATAGAAAATATTTGTCTTTTATCTGATACTGTCAAGGCTAGAGAAGCACTGACATGGAATTCCAGGCTTCCTGTTAAGGCGGGAATTAGGGGTAGTAGTACGTGAAAGAATTGCCTTCAGACAGGATCAGTCACTGTAGGCAAAGTAAGTGGTGAGATCTGAAAGTGGCAGGGGGTGTGGTGTGGGGAAGCCCCTGCCCTTTCCCTGTACCCATGCTTCTCCCATTTTTCTACTATCCTGCCCCAGCACTCAGCTTTAGAGATAACCTCTTTTAGGCTGCCAAGTCTTTTTAAACTTTAAGAAGCCCTTTAGTTGCTATTTATTAACTCCTCCAGGGCAATATAGCAGGACCTGGGGAAAAGGCTACTTCTAGAGAGGTAGAGTCTGAGGCTATCCTGGGAAATTGCAGTCATGGGAAAGCCAACCTGTTGTCCATTTTCATTTCATTTCTTTTTTTTTTTCTTTTTTGTGGTACTGGGGATTGAATGGAGAGGAGTTCTACCTCTGAGCCACACCCCCAGCCCTATTTTATCTTTTAGTTTGAAACAGGGTCTCACTACATTGCTGAGAGTCTCACTACATTGTTGAGGCTGTCCTGGAACTTGCAATCCTCCTGTCTCAGCCTTCCAAGAACTGGGATTACAAGCATGCACCACCACGCCTGTCACCTGTTTTCATTTCTTTTACCATTCATCTGGTGTTAAGCATTGTACTAGATGCCAGGGATACTGAGACAGTAAAACATCCTTGTCCTCAAGGGCTTGCAGATCACTGATAAGAGAAGAATTTCAGATGTCCTAAATTATGTTACAGGTCAGAGAATGGAGGGAGAAAGAAATAGAGAAATTCATTTGTTTTATTTTTTATTTTATTTTTATATTTATTTATTTATTTATTTATTTATTTATTTATTTGTGGTACTGGGGATTAAACCCAGGGGCATTCTACCTCCAGTCTACATCCCCAGCCCTATTTTTTATTCTTTATTTTGAAACAGGGTCTCAGTTGCAGAGGGCCTCACTAAGTAGCTGGGGCTGGCCACGAACCCAGATCCTCCTGTCTTAGCCTCCCAAGTACTGGGATTACAAGCATGTGCCACCACGCCCGGCTTTGAGAAATTCATTTGAACTCGCAATTTCAAGCTAAGTCAACAAAGAAAAACTGTTCCAGCTCCTTTTCCTGTATGCTGAGATTAACTATGAAGGTGACACTGCATTCTACTTTTAGAATCAACCAATCAAGAAGCAGCAAAAGCTTCTCTTTCTGGACTATCCTCCTGTGTCAGGTCTTACATCTTTACAGGCCAGTAAGTTGTGGATGAGCACAAGTGCAAGGATCACTTTTGAACACTGACGTTCCTTCACTTTCAGTTCTAAGAGCCTTACCACAGCTTCCTGCTCAGACCAACTTAACCTCTTGACCCTCAATGTAGGCTCCAACTACCAATTAATTACAAATTATTTCTTCTCTGTCTCTTTTGTCTTTTTTTCTAACTCAAGCAGTCTGTAGGCCTTCTTGAAGGACTCTTTAATTAATGAAGGTTTTCTAAGGGAAATAGAGATTTAGAGGTCTAGATTGTATTTCTTCCCAATGGTTGCTATGTAACTCTGACCATTACTTTTTATCATCTCAAAAATTAAAACTGACTCTGGTGGCACTAGGGTAGAACCTTGATATTTTCGTGTTTCTTCCCTAATTTCCCCCTCTTCCTGGCCCTGCATCTATAATTTTAAAGGAACCAAGCACCAGAGGGAAAGAGGTAGAGAGAGAACACATAAGCAGAGCTACCAACTTATGGTAAGCATTTGAAGTGGTTTTTGTAGTCTTATTGTAGAATTTAATTTTAAAGCCCAGACATCACTATACCCTCTCCCCTATACCTTTTCTTGTCATTCCTGTTTTGTGGTAACATGATTTTCTATCATCGATTAATGATATTATTACAACCTATGTGATGAAGCCTTCATAAAAATCCCCAAACCATGGGATTTGAAGAGCTCTGGGTTGATGAACACATCGACAAGTTGAGAGGATGTTGCATTCCAACTCCATGGGGCAGAAGCTCCTTGCTTGGGATTCTTAGACACCATGCTCTATGTATCTGTTCATCTGTATCCTCAATCATGTCCCTTATAATAAACAAGTAAATGTACAAAGCTATTTTTCTGAGTTCTGTGAGACATTATAGCAAATTATTGAACCTGAGGAGAAGGTCACAGGAACCTCTGATTTGTAGCCTGAACTTGGCCTGAAATACCGGAGGCCTGGACTCAGGATGGGCATCTGAAATGAAGGCAGTTCTGTGGGACTGAGCTCTTAACATGTGGGGACCGACACTAATCCCAGGTGGTGTCAGAAGTGAACAGAATTGTAAATACCCAGTTGGTATCTGCAGATTTGGAGAACTGGTTGTTGATGAGGAAAGAAAAACACATATTTGGAGTCAGAAGTATTGTGAGTAGGGTAATACAGTTTTTCTTTTAGGTTGATTTGGAAATGATAGAGAATGTGTTAGATTATAATAAGCAAGACTTCTCCAACCGTCGAGGCCCTTGGCTGTGTGGAGAGAGGCACAGCCCAGATGAATAAGTGCCTTAATACAACTTTTTAAATAGGGCTTTTTCGATCTGCCTTGCAGGAGCTCCTCGATTGTGTCTGGGTAAGTAGCTCTCTGAAAGGACTGTAAGCTCCCAGAAGTTGGGACCATGGCTTAGTCATCTTGTATCTACCTGTGTGATGTTCTGTGAAATGCAGAAGGTCCTGGACTTGCAGGGAGTTTACAGCTGTCAATGACATTGATAAAATAAGGAAGTGCAAAAGACTACTACTTCTTGGCCAAAATATCCAGAATTTTACTTGGAAACTATGAGATTCCTCTTAGAAATGAACTGACTTTGCGCAGACCCCTAATGCGAGCTTCACCTTTTTATATCATCTCATTCTCCTTCGAGCCAGTTTCTGATGACACAACTGTGGTTCTGCAGTAAGAGGAACTGAGAATACTGAAGACTGTACAGAATCATGTGACTTCAAGATCAAATGTTATTCAAAACAAAACCCAACTGAACACATTCACACACACAGAAAAGAAAGTAGGGTAAAATAAGAGAATTTACATTTTTCTCTTTTCATCATATAATCTCAGGTGTCCCTAGCTTCAAACCAGCGCAGCAGTCTGTTGGACTTTTCTTTGGGTCTTTATTCTCTCTTAGATCTTTTCATTGAAGGGACTTTCTAGTCTCCTTTTCTAGGGCTAGACTTGTGATCAGGGTGATATGAAATCATCATTGGAAAGAACAAAGATAAGGTCTTTCTGAGACATTAACATCATGAAATTCAACACTGATGACTTCCCAAGAACCTATCTATGCTGATATCGAGTTGGGTAATTGCAAAGTTTCCTCCTTTTATGGCAATAAAAATGCTGACTTCATGTATTTATTCCTTGGGTTATTTCTAGAAGGCAGTCAAGCTAGTTAATTCCTTTTTTCTTTTCTTTTCTTTTTTTGAAAATAAGCCAGATAGCAAATACTAATTTTAAAGGGTTTTAATTCTTAAATGCCTACTAATTTTAGGAAAATTTAAAAATCATAAGAGCATTCAAAAGAGAAGAATCCCTGTAAGTGCCACTAATTAGGCACAAACTCACCAATATTTTGCTATAGCTTTGTAAATTACAGAGAAAATCAAAACATGAAGAGCTGTGTTTGCATTCACTAAGTGAACCAATTGTAGGCTATTCCCTTACACGCTGAGGAATGGTATAAGTAAAATAATACAGAAATCTTACATTTCAAAACAAAAAATTTAAAAATATGTGAATATTGATAATTACTTTCAATGGAAGACAGTTCAAATTTTATGATGTATCACATGACTTTTTCAAAGAGGTTAGGAAGGTTTTACACTTATTTGCTGTTCTTACATCTTGGAGAAAAGCTAAATTAATCTTCTCAGATACTACTGGATACACACACACACACACACACACACACACACACACATCCATTCTGGAAAGTTAGAGAAACCCCAGAACATTATTTAACAAGCAATTCAGATTCATCCTTTTGAGAAAGATTGGCTGGGAAATGTATTATTTATAATTCCAGTTAAAAGGCATTATGAGATTTCTTCTGAGTGTCATAACACTTTCCTTTTGATGTAACTCCTCTTTTGTTGCTTCTTTACCTGGTTCTCAGAAGAAATCTGAAGTGATCGAACTCTCTCCAATGACTACATAATAAGTTGCTGAATTTCTTGCTGTATGGCATGGAATTGCTTTGAAGCTGAGTTCTGAAGCTTGATTCAAACACCAGAAATGTTTGAGTCGATATGTATGGCTTGGCATGTAAAAATAATAGCAGCAACAGCAAACACTTTTTTTTAAAAGTTCTTACTGTGTGTCAGGCACTGGACTATGTGCTTATTTAATCATCATAACATAATCTTCCTCTTATTGTCCCCATTTTATATATAAGGCATAGGGGATAATTTGCCCAAAGTGTAGAGCTAGTAAGTAGCAAACCTGGCAGTGTGTCTGGAGTCTATACCTCTGACATACTCAATCATTTCATCTAGAAATCAATTTCCCCAATTAAAAAAGACATTGATTCCTTCTCCCCATCCTTCTCCCTCAAAATATCCGCTTGTGTAATTGAGTGTTAAATTCATTAAAGTGTATTCTCTACAAGTCCCTTTCCCAGGGGCGATAGGAAAGGCTGGCTATTTGCCCATAAAGCCTTGCTCATTCCCCATCTGAAGGGGCCTGATGGACTCCAACACTACTTGTGTTACTAGAGGGAGGAAAGAGTTTTCCTGTTCATTTAGTGTACTTCCCCCTCCCTCTGCTGCAGCCAGTCTAGGAGAGAAGGTCTTCTGAGTATCAATTTCACACAATCTGCCTCAAATAAAGACCAGTCATGTGCTCCTGCTTCACAGCTGGTGCCTCAGCTTTATGGTTAGGTTAACTGCATGTTTCATCTACAAAAATTTAAGGAAATGATCATGAGTTACAAAAATTCTGCTACTCAGTGACTTAGCATTTTCTCAGCTGGAAGTGTAATTGACATTATTAAAGCAAAGAAAGAAGCCTTCAAGCAATTATGCTCTTTGGATAAGACAAGGTGAGACCTTGGGATAGGAGAGCTGGAATGGACTTTCAACATCATCCCCCAGGTTTTACAGTTAAGAAAACTTGATGTGCAGTCCTCATGATAAGACAGTTAATTTGTAACTTGAAAAATAATAATAATTCCTTTTAGGCTTATTTTCTTTAAAAAAAAGAATAAAATTAGCTAGCCTGTCTGGCTTTGTAGAAACGGTTCATAGAGTAAGGCTCTCATAAAGTGAGCATTTTTATTATCAACACTGATCTCAACAACATGTATGGGGAAGGGGAGGGAATGAGGTGGGATCCGGAGGGAAACATACCAAGTGCTGCATGCACGTATGTTCCTATCACTCTGAACCTCATTTTCATGGATAATTACAATGCACTAATAAAAATACCTTTTAAAAGTGAAAAGAATTTTAAGTCAGGCACAGTGGCACATGCCTGTAATCCCAGTACTTGGGAAGCTAAGACAGGAGGGTTGCAGCTCAAGGCCAGCCTCAGCAACCTTATAAGGTCATCCGCAACTTAGTGAGACCCTGTTTCAAAATAAAAAATAAAATTGGGCTGGGGATGTAGCTCAGAGGTAGAATGCCTCTGGGTTCAATCCCTAGTACCACAAAGAAAAAAAGTGAAAAGCATTTTATTAAAATTTAAAAGCATTTTTATTACCTTACATACAGGGTAATTCCTTATAAGAACTTTTATAATAACAAATGATTGGAAATAACCTAAATGGTTATTGATAAGAGGCTGGCTAAAAAGTGATTGTATGTCTATAAAATGGAATAAAATGTGGCCATAAAAAGGAATAAGGAAAATCCCTAAGGACTGTTATAGAGTGATCTCTAGGATATTTGATGTGGAAACAAAATCAAACCAAACTATGGTGCAGAACTGGGTCTATAGTATGCTATAGCATAATTTCTACTTATTTTATGTATGAGGAAAATGAAAGAGATTAATTTGAGTAAATAATGATGAGAGGAATACATGCATTCCTTTATGCTTATATGTGCATAGATATAGGAAAGCTAAAGAACTGCTTGCTCTGGGAAAAGAACCAGGAGAATGTGGGATAGAGAAGTGAGGAGGGAGACTGTACCAGTTAGGAACCCAGTCAGAAACACATAGGCATAACCAAGGAAAGATGAATGGTAGACTTCTTTCCAGTGGTATGGCCAGAGCTAAGGTACCCAGAAGAGGGTGGGTCCCTCGCCACTTTGCAAGCTACAGAGGGGAATCGCTGCCATCCTAAAGCAGGAACAAGGGGAGTAAGTGAGGCTGAACTGAGAAAGAGCTATAGCTGTAGAAGGGGCTACTGGACAGAAACCACTGCCTCCTCTGGATGAACCCAGCCACTGTTGACTCAAGCCCATCAGAGAGAAGATAGGAAGTAAATACCCTGACTACATTCTTCCCCTGCCCTTAGATGTCTTGCTGGTGTTTCCAAGGCACAAGCCTTTAATGAGTCTGAAAGAGAGGAAATCATCAGCACTTTTTTTTTATAGTGGGGGTTGAACCCAGGAGCATTCTACCCTAAGCTATACCCCGAGCCCTATTTTATTTTTTATTTTGAAACAGGGTCTCACTAAGTTGCAGAGGGCCTCACTAAATTGCTGAGGCTAGCCTGGAACCTGTGATCCTCCTGACTCAGCCTACCAAGTATGGAAATTACAGGTGTGTGCCACCATGCCTGGCTCAGGGCATCCTTCTAGAGGAGCCTCTCGGGGCCCATGGCAGGGTAGACAGTGGGTTGGCAAGGCATCCAGAGAAGATGCTATTCACTTGGTAAATTTTTAACTATATGAATGTGAAACTTATATGAAAATTAGACAATTTTTGTACACACAAATTGAAAAACAAAACATAAATAAAAGGTTAGGGTACATCATCTCCAAGTATCTTTCCCCTTTTCAAATTCTGTGCTTCTCTGAAACCAGTTTTCCACCTAATCGCAACCCATGGCTCCACCTAGTGTCAAGGGAATGCTTTGTCTAGTTCTGAGCATGGCTCCCTCCAGGGGAGGGAGTCTAGCCTCCAATCACTTGGTATGTAAGCAGCTTTCACTGTGAATTACACCCACTTGGTGAAGGATCTTGTCCCTTGAAAAAAAAATTATTATTTTAAGAGGTAGAATATTTGATAGGAAATGGATCTAAATTCGATTCTGAACTAAGCAATTATGATCTTTTTTGGCACATTTCAAACTGTTAATTAAAGTTAAAGGTAAACCACATGTGAGCCAGGAGTGGTGGTGCACGGCTGAGACCGGAGGATCCGGGTTCGCGGCCAGCCTCAGATATTTAGTGAGCCCTCCGCAACTTAGTGAGACCCTGTTTCAAAATAAAGAATAAAAAAATAGGGCTGGGGATGTAGCTCTGAGGTAGAATGCCCCTGAGTTCAATCCCCAGTACCGAAAACACACACACACACACACACACACACATACACACACACACAAAATGTGATCTAGGACTAAATTTTATGTGTGTGTGTGGTACGTGGGATTGAATCCAGGGGCATTCTACATCTGAGCTACACCCCCAGCCCTATTTTATTATTTTGAAACAGGGTCTCACTAAGTTGTGGAGGGCCTCGCTAAATTGCCAAGACTGGCTGCAAACCTGTGATCTTCCTGTCTCAGCCTCCCAAGTACTGGGATTACAAGTGCATGCCACCACTCCCAGCAAGAACTAAAAATTTTTAAATTCTCTTTCTCTTTTGAGCTTGTCACTACCCTGTTCATTTGTCCTTAGTACAGTGATTCTTAATCCTGGCTACAAAATATCCCCTGGAGAGAAAGCTCCTACTGGAGGTTCTAATTTAATTCCTCCCCCTCCCCCTCCCCCTCCCCCCCCCTCCTCCTCCTCCTCCTTCTCCTCCTCCTCCTCCTCCTCCTCCTCTTCCTCCTCCAATTTTTATTTTTTGGTGTGGTACTAGTGATTGAACCTAGGGGTGTTCTACTTCTGAGCTCCCTCCATCCTTTTTTTTTTTTTGAATTGGGTCTAGCTAAGTTACCGCAGTCTGGCCTAGAACCTACAATCCTCCTGTCTCAGCCTCTCAAATTCTGGGATTACATGCAAGCACCACCTCACCCGGATCACTGATGGCTTTTAAAGCTCCATGGTGGTTGTAATGGGCAGCCAGGGCTGGGAGCCTTTGCCTGAGTGACTCCTTGCTGACTACTAGGTATATTTTCCCCAGTACTCCAGATGTGCTTGCTCTGCTCATAAAGCAATGTTCTACCCTCTGTGCTCTTGCTCATGCCACACTCTGCCCACCTCCCCATCTCAGCTGTCAAAGTTCTACCTATTATCCCAGACCCACCTTCAGGGCTCTGTACTCTGAAAATTTCTTCCTCCTTAGAAACCCTGGTTTCTATTGGTGCAATAATGATAGACTATTCTTTTGAACTTATCAATTTATAACTGCCAAAAAGTTTATTTCTGTAAGAAAAATGAACGCTCCCTATATCAATGAGGGTTTTGAATTGGTGTAATCCTCCAGTCTCAGCCTCCCAAGTACTGGGATTACAAGCATGGACCACTACGCCTGGCTGGTATAATGGTTTTTTAAAAAAAGTCTGGCAATATGTGTCAAAATACATTCTATTTGGCCCAGCAATTCCATTCTAAGAATTTATCCAAGACATCATCATACATGTGAACAAAAATGCCTGTATGTAAGTGCTCATTGTAGCATTGTTCATAAAAGCAAAAGATGAGAAACATCTGAAGTATCTCACTAATAGAGATGAATAACTCCCATCTATAATAACTGAATAACTATATAACTGAATAAATTCCATCTATACAATGGAATGCTGAGAAGTCATTTAAAAATAAAGTATATTTATAATTATGAATACAGAACAATTCCAAGATATACTGTTAAGCAGAAAAAATGATCCAATACAATATTATAGAATTTTTTATCTTTTTTTTACAAAAGAGTATATATTTCTTTATCTGTGATTACAAAGAATTCTTATCTATGAGCGGGGCATGGTGGCGCACGCTTGTAATCCCAGTACTTAGGAGGCTGAGACCAGAGGATCCAGGTTCGCGGCCAGCCTCAGCTACTTAGTGAGGCCCTCCGCAACTTAGTGAGACCCTGTTTCAAAATAAAGAATAAAAAATAGGGCTATGGGTGTAGCTCTGAGGTAGAATGCCCCTGGGTTCAATCCCCAGTACTGCAAAAAAAAGAAAGGAATTCTTATCTATGGAAGGACACACAAACAAAAAGTCAACAATCAATGATAGATAAATCAATATTGTCGCATGTTGTATGTTCATTGTCACTGCTATATAATATTCTGTTGTATGATTATTTTATACTAATAGAATTAACCTTATATCTTATATTTCAATTACAGGATACCAAAGGGTGAATATGACTAAGCTAAATGGAAAATGAAGATTACCTAAAGATGAATAAAGGAACTTTGAATCTTCTTTGAATTCCTCTTTGAATTTTCTTTGGGAATTCATGTGCTTTCATTTTGATGGGGATTGGGCTCGCATTGATTGCTAATAGGTATCAATTGCTAATAGTGAGAACAAGCTCTCATACTCAGGCAGAACAATAAAATCCTTTTCTCTGTCTCTAAGTTGTCAGCCGAGAGCTGCAGCCAAGGTTCACCTTGGTCAGCTAAAAGTTGGCTGTTAGTCCAGCTAAACACTGAATGTTGCAGGCACAGACACATGCAATTAGAAAAGAATTATAGACTAACATTAAAAGATAAAAAAGCAAGCTATGTTAACCCAATATTAATTACTAATAACACAAAATAGTTATAGTCCCGAATCCTTGATACTTTAAAAGACTATATTCCTGTTTATTTTCTTTCCTTTATTATAAAACAAATTTTCAACATAATAATTAACTTCTAGCAGATAGAGATAAGAAGATTCTGGGAACTCACCAAGGACACAGGTGTGCAATACACATGCTTTAAACTTTAATGAAAATAAAAACAAAGAATAAAGCGGGCTTTTAACATACAGCTCCCTGACCTCGTTAACCAAACAATACCTTTTTTTTCATGTTCATTTATTGGTGCATTGTAATTATACATTTTGATATATGTCAGGGTATGAACATCATACATGCACACATTGCACATTCAGCCCTCCCTCCAATCCCACCCCATTCCCTCCCCCTCCCCTCCCCTTCATGCTCCGGATAGTGATTGAGTCTTATAGGTTTGTGTATGTACATTATGTGCTATAGTGTGTTTCCCTCCACCCCCCTCCCAACTCCCTCAGTTAGGTCACCTTCTTTGTCCATCTAAAGATTTCTTCTTCTTCCCTTCTAAGTCCCTTCTACGTCCCATTCTATCTAGCTCCTACAGAATAGGGGGAACATCCGATTTTTTACTCTTAGTGACTTACTAATGTCACTTAGCATGATGTTCTCTAGTTCTCTCCATTTCCCTGCAAATGATGTGATTTTGTTCTTCTTGTGGCTGCGTAAAATTCCATTGTATACATATCCCATAGTTTTGTGATCCATTCATCTGTTGATGGACACCTTGGCTGGTGATATCTGACCTATCTGTCCCTGTGAGGATGAACAAATTAGGCTAGCAGAAAAGGTTTAATTGGCTGATCTGCACCTGCTTTTGGTGGGAAAAGAAGACTATTGGTTAAGTAGGATAAGAAACAAGAGATAATAATTCTTATAAAAATTGTGTATGTTCAAAGGCATCAGTGCCTTACTTTCAAGGCACTCCACTACATCACCTCTGATGTAGTGCTTTGATTACTCTGTCCCCTGTTTCTTTCTGTAATAATAAAAACTTTGTTCAAGCTTGCAACAGTAGTTCTGGCTAACTTTTTCTAAACTAGCTAAGAAAAAGGACCCACGGTGTCGCTCCAAACGGTAACAATTTGATGAGGGATAGTTGCATTCTATGAAGTAGGAGTGAGCTAACAAAGAAGTGAGTACAATAGTAAAACCTAATAATTAATAATGTGGGGAATACGACAGTAGTGATAATCCATTCCTACTTAAATTATGGGAGCACACAAAATGTCTGGTTTGTTTTCACATGAGAAATCTCTGAGCCCCAGAGAAGTGAAGGGACTTATAACCTAGCAGTCTATTTTCAAAACTATCCTTTTAGCTGAGCGTGGTAATGCACACTTGTAATCCCAGTACCTGGGAGGCTGAGACAGGAGGACCGCAGGCTCCGGGCCAGCCTCAGAAGTTTCGTGAGGCCCTCCTCAACTTAGTGAAACCCTGTTTCAAAATAAAGAATAAAAAATAGGGCTGGGGTGTAGCTCAGAGGTAGAATGTCCTTGGGTTCAATCCCCAGTACCACAAAAATAAATAAATAAATACAAACTATCCTTTTGCACTTGAAATTCTTTTCAAGGGAATCTATGTCTGTATTTTGGACCTGAGTTCAGGCTATGCTTCCTCTACAAGGGATATCCCTGACTTATGTGTTTGCACCTGTAGCCTCTAGTAACATCACATAAAAGGGCTTAGGTAATATTGCAATAACAGTTCTACTTATTTTTCTCTAAAGGAAATTCCTCATTCTATTACAAAGTGATGTGATCTTAGGACTGATTTCCTCCAGAGTCATTGTAATATAATCTTACCTACAGTTGAGCACAGCATCCAAATGTTCATTTTATTTAAAGGTGAATTGCTGGCTTTGATCTAAGGTCAAGTTCCCAATGCTCTAAATAAATTTGATACCAGTTTGGTAACCATAATCCATAGCTATTCTGTGACTACTAATCTTGGGTAAAAAGAAAACACTGGCAGAAGAGAAAACGTTCACAGACTCCTTTAGGAAAAGAATAAGTATTTGTCAATGCATTTATTTGAGCAATAATGATACAACAGAATTCCCATGCTGGGAATGAGTTTGGTTAAATCTGAAGAATATCATAGCAATATGTAATGTGAAGTGACTTTCTCTCCATCAAAAAAATTAGGCCAAGAGTAAATTGTTAGAAGTGAATGAAATTTCATATTAGATGTTTTGCTGTGGTGTTTAGGTTTTCAATAATATTTAAAATTATGTTTGATTGAAAATCTAGTTTCACAAAAATAACAAATTGGAAAGTAATGATTTAGGTTTGCAATTTTTTCCTATAAACTATTTGTCATAAAAAGTAATTAAATGATGAATTCCACAACTGCTTTAAAATATAACTTAAAGCTGGATGTGGTGGTGCACACTTGTAATCCCAGAATTTGGGAAGCTGAGAAAGGATTGCAGGTTCGCCACTAGCCTCAGCAATTTAGCAAGACTCTCGGCAACTTAGTGAGACACTGTTTCCAAATAAAAAATAAAATAGAGCTAGGGATGTAGCTCAGAGGTATAATGCCCCTGGATTCAATCTCCAGTACCACACACACAAAAAAATAATGTGTGTGTGTGTGTGTGTGTGTGTGTGTGTGTGTGTGTGTAAAAATATGATTCATAGCCAATTTTTTCAGGGATTTTTTTTATTTTACAAAGTGAGATGTATTAGTACATCTTTCATTTCTAAGAATATTAAGTCATCCCCTCCCCCCTTTTTTACTGATTTATACTCTATTCCTAAGATAGTTTACAACAAAATGACCTCATAGCTCGACTTTATGAATATTATACTTACTGGGTTATACTCTGATATGGTTAATTAATGTACAAACCTCAACCTTCCCCCCAAAAGGGTGATTGTTAACACCACTAGTCAGCTGAGCAAACATGGCTCCACACATAGACAACAGGCTGCTTTGACTTTTTCTTGCCCTTATTTTTGGGGTCTAGACTTGAGGAGTTGAGGTATCTAGGCATGTGTACCTTGGCTCTGGGTAGCTGTCACAAATTGGGTTCTCAGGGAAGCAGAGTCTAACACAGAGTTTACAGTGAGGAAACACTCTTTAAGGAGCACTCTTGGGATCAGACCAGTCTATTGTCTGGACTTAGACTAATATTCAAGAGGGAAACTTGCCCTGAACTATCAGGCCAAGGGAAGGCCAATCTAGGGAAATACAAGACCCAGTCATTCTTCCGATTCTCCTTCTGGTGCCAGTTTTGGAGAGTGTTTATTTTTACTGAGAAAGGCAACAAGCTATGGGGTGTGGTGACACACACCTGTAATCCTAGTAATTGGGAGGCAGAGACAGGAGAATTGCAGATTCGAAGCCAGCTATAGCAACTTAGTGAGACCCTGTTTCCAAATAAAAAATAAAAAGGGCTGAGGGTGTGGCTCAGAGGTAGAATGCCCCTGGGTTCAATCCCTAGCACTACAAAAGAAAAAGAAAAAGAAAAAGAAAAAGAAAAAGAAAAAGAAAAAGGAAAAGGAAAAGGAAAAGGAAAAGGAAAAGAAAGGTAACAAGCCAGGTGTGGTGATGCACTCCTGAAATTCCAGTACTTGGGAGGCTAAGACAGGAGGATCGCATGTTCAAGGCCAGCCTCAGTAACTTAGTGACACCCTCAGTAATTTAGCAAGATCTTGTTTCAAAATAAAATACAAATACAAATTTTAAAAAGTATTGGCATGTAGCTCAGAGGTAGAAGCCCCTGGGTTCAATTCCCAGTACCAAAAAAGAAAAAGAAAAAAAAAGGCAACAAGAGGCATGGTGGCACCTGCCCATAGGCCCAGCCCAGCTACTCAGGAGGTCAGGGCAGGAGAACTGCTTGAGACGAGTAATTTGAGGCTAGCCTGGGCAACGTAGTGAGAGTCCCATCTCAAAAAAAAAAGGAAATTTTTTTTTTTTGCGGTACCGGGGATTGAACGCAGGGGCATTCTACCTCCGCGCTACGCCCCCGGCCCTATTTTTTATACTTTATTTTGAGACCGGGTCTCACGAAGTTGCGGAGAGCTGAGGCTGGCCGCGAACCCGGATCCTCCGGTCTCCGCCTCCCAAAGTACTGGGATTACAAGTGTGCGCCACCACACCCGGCTTAAAAAAAAAATTTTTTTAAATTAGTGGTCAATAAATATTAGTGGCTAAACATTTTTAAAATTTTAGAATTTCAATTATAATCTTCATGATCAGTGATTGATTTAGAAGAATTACCATATCATACTGAAAGAAATTTATTATATAAACATATGGTTTCAGTTGTTATCTTTATTTTTATTTTTTCATGCTAGGGATGGAATCCAAGGTCTTGTGCATGCTAGGCAAGCACTCCACCACTGAGCTATACCCTCAGCTCTCAGTCATTATCTTAAGAATTCAAAATTTAGTGTTTTCTGCTCTTTGGAAAATATAATAATTTTTCTTTATAAATTTTCTTAGCCGGGCATGGTGGTGCACACTTGCAATCCCAGTACTTGGGAGGCTGAGACAGGAGGATTGCAAGTTCACACCAGCCTCGGCAACTTAGTGAGGTCCTCTGCAATTTAGTGGAACTCTGCTTCAAAATAAAAAAAAATAATAAAATAGGGCTGAGGGTATAGCTCAGAGGTAGAAAGCCCCTGGGTTCAATCCCCAGTACCAGTAAAAAAAAAAAAATGTTTTTCTTTTGTTGTAGTTTTTAATGTGCCATCATGGGGCTCTTCCTGCCCTTTATACCCCCTCTCCAAATCTGTTCTTGCTGTCAGTTAAGTAGAGATGTTTAACAAAGCAAAATCTAAACAGACCTACCTAGCTTTTATATCCTGCGTGGTTGAGCTTTAATGAAAGCTTGAGTTTTTCCAAAAGTCTGGTCTTCATTGACTGGGAAGGGAAAACAGTTGGAAAAAAAAATGCCTTGAGCATGTGAACCATGTAATTTCATTTGAACTAAGGAATTCCAAAAATACTTGCTTATTGAAAGGGCAGTTATGTTTTTGTGTTGGAACTTGTTATGGAGAAGGATAAGTACTAGTTCTTTCCTCCCTTAGAAACATAAAACAAAATTAAAGACTGTCTGAGTGGCTGGGTAGGAAAAAGCATGGAGAGGAAAAAGCACAGCAGGAAAAAGCTATTGGACTGCCCTGGAATCTCCCTCTTCCTTGGAAGATCTATCTACTCTTCTGGGGTCTGTAGAGCCCTATACAGCTTGAGGCCACCCTCTCCCCCACTGATGATAATTCAAGGCTCCATATGGCCATGTCTTTAAGACTACTTGATTTCTTGTTTGCTACTGGACCACTACAAAAACAAATAACCCTATCCAAAAAAAATGGACAATTAAGCTGAATAGACACTTCTCCAAAGAAGAAACACAAATGAATAAATATAAGTATGTGAAAAAATGTTCAACATCATTAGCAATCAGGGAAATGCAAACCAAAACTATACTGAGATTCCATTTAACTCCAGTTAGAATGGCAGTCATCAAGAATACAAACAATAATAAATGCTGGCAAAGCTACGGGGAAACAGGAAACATTGTTGGTGTGATTGTAAATTAGTACAACCACTATGGGGATTAGTAAAACCAGTATGGAGGTTCCTCAAAATACTAGGAATGGAACCACCATATAACCCAGCTATACTTCTCCTTGGTATTTTTCCAAAAGAATTAAAGTCAGAATACTGTAATGATACATGCACATCCACGTTTATAGCACCACAATTCACAATAGCCAAATTATGGAATGAACCTCAGTGTCTGTCAACAGATGAATGAATACAGAAAATGTGGGAAATAAACACAATGGAATTTTATTCAGCCACTCAGAAGAACAAAATTATGTCGTTTGCAGGAAAATGTATAGAACTAGAGAATATTTTGCTAAGTGAGGTCAGTCAATCTCACAAAGTCAAGGGTTGTATATTTTCTCTCATATATGGAAGCTAGAGAGAAAATAGGAAACAAAAGAGACCTCAGATAAATGAGTAGAGAGACCAGTAGAATAATGGAAGGGGGTTGGGTAAAGGAGATGGGGAGGGGAAAAAGGAGGCTTGGTGAAGGAACAACTCAAATAATGCTATGATCATATATGAAGGTATCATTACCAATCACACTAATACATATGTGGAGGGGGAAGTGGGGTTGGATCTAGAGAAAAACACACCAAGCCCTGTGGGCATGTATATTTGTATCACTTTGAAACTCACTGTAATGTATAATTACAATGCACCAATAAAAGTGTATTTTTAAAAAGACTACTTGAACTGAGACCCAGAAGTTTCTTCAGTTCTGCTAACTGATGCCAGTATACGTGCTGTGTCAGGAGCAAGACTAGAACTTCCGAATCCCTGCTTAGTAACCTGGCCAAGCAGGGAACATTTTAGGTCCTCTTCAACATGATGGCTCTGTGAAGTGATCAGGTTTTAGTAATATTAACTAGCAATTTGGAAAATATACTATAGCACAGACATGATAATAGGTGTTTTTACATGTAATCCCTACAATGATCCTTTGTGGAATTTCAAAGCTTACAGCAGGTTAAGAACCTAGGTTTTGAACTCAATCATCTTTGCTCTTCTTCCCTATTTTGTAATGGGGCTTTTGATAGTGGGTCTTATTGTACTTGATTGGGATCTCAGATATCAGTATAGCATATATTATTGTTGCCCTGTCCATGTCTCCTTGGGCCTTACAACTGCCAGCAGCTATACCACCTTGCCTAATAATTTTCTTTGTTCAAGAGAGCTCCAACTGTGAGCATGGGTGTGTGGAGATGTAATGCCTCCTGAGATCAGCCCTTAACTAATGATCAGTAAGAGCTGGTGTGTAAATTCTTCAGCTCCTTGGCTTCTCTGGTTGAATAGCTCAGAGGCAGGATTCTAGCTAGACCCACCTTTTCTCCAGAGGGTTACGCTTCCATTGCCTGTCGTGCTAACACTATTGAAAACACTCCCTTCCTTCGTTAGTTGATTGCCTTCCCTTGCTTTATTTCCCTTGCCAGCATTTCCTGGAATCATCACCCAAATACACTACCTTTATATGTATTCTTATCTCTGGATCTGCTTCTAGGGGAACCAAACTAAGGCAATAAGTGAATGAAAGATGAATCTATGAAGGAGGAGAATTCAGGTGGAAGAGGTGCTGCATTGGGGGAAGGAGAGCATGGGGTTTCAGTTGGTAGGAGCAGCTGTTGATACCTGGTTCCCTGTTCTAGAAGGTGACAGTGTCTTTGTGAGGAGGAAGAGAAATGTTTGGGGGAGATTATTGAATGTCGATAAACTGTTGACTCTTCATTAGTAAGGCTTCTTTCAGATGTCATCTTTTACTCTACACTTTTTCAATTTATAGTTGCCCACACTTTAATAAGAAGGAAATGTAACTATTGATAACTATCATTATAAAACAAGATTTTTTTATTATAACAAGATGTTTTTGAGATAACTTTGTTTTAATAAGATTAGGAATGCCAACATGTTATTAATAGAACATTGAAGAAATAGTTGTAAGTAAATGAAAGACAAAGGATATGTATATAATTTTGGAGGATTTATAACTGAATGTAATAACATTAGGTACCATATTTCATGCTAACTTAAAACTGAATGAGGCTCTTTCAAATCAACTTTACTACACTTAGAGGATTGTTTCTCAACTTGTGACTCTATGGTCTTTGTTGATTAACTGGACTTCCAATGATTCCCCCCGCCCCCAAAAATAGATATATATGGTACTGGGGATTCAACCCACTGAGCTACACCACCAGCCCTTTTTATTTTGAAACAGCATCTTGCTAAGTTACCGCACACTGGCCTCAAAGCTGTGATCCTCCTGTCTTAGCCTCCCAAGTACTGGGATTACAGGCATGCACTATTGTACCCAGCACCAATATATTTTTGAGAAATAATATGCACTTTTTGTTGTTGTTTTGTTTTTCTTTTTTTTTTTACTGGGGATTGAACTCAGGGGCATTCTAACTCTGAACTACACCCTCAGCCCTCTTTTATTTTTTATTTTGAAGCAGAGTCTCTCAAAGTTGCTGAGGGCTTCACTAAGTTGTTGAGGTTGGTCTCAAACCTGTGATCCTCCTGTCTCAGTCTCCCAAGTACTGGGATTACAAGTGTGTGCCACCAAACCCGGCTACATGCACATGTTAACCATCAATAATTTGGGTTACAGAGCTGTATATCTCATTACTTTTTAACAAACATTAACAGGTAAAATGGTTTTTATCTGCTTGAACGTGGAAGGACATGGGCTTAATGGCAAAGTGTATATAGGCAGTGGCCAACTTCTTTTTCTAATCCACACATGGCTGATCTAAACCCACGTGTTTTTTTCACCTGCTCAAGATAAAAATATGGAAGGAGTCTTGCCATCCTTGACAAGTTTTTCTGTTTTCATTACAGAGGAATCATGAGAAAATTTTTGAGAACAGTGTGTTTGCTTGGGGTTGGGAAGGTATGGGTTGAGGGCAGAGTTGGGATACTGTTCTTCCTTCCTTGAAGTCCTCCAGAAGCTCATTGCTCTCTGAGAGGAAGCAATGGGCAGTGGCAGCATATTGAAAGAACACAACTCCTAGGAAACTGAGGAGGAAAGTAAGAGCCTGTAATGAATTGTACTGGGCACCTTTGGAAGTCTTTATGGTAGGGGGAGGCTCTTCTTTAGGTTTATCATACATTTTATGGTGTGCATGGGTAATGTTGTTAAAATATGATCCTGATGTTAAATGCTAATTCCTTGATTTATTTATAGCCTTCAATATCAAGTCCTGGTGATGTGATTCCTTCTTCCCTCTCATCCTTCCACATCCATGCATGTTTGCCACAGAAAATTCTAGAGAAACTGCTTATTTTCAATTCACATGACTCTTTGGATATGATTGTATTTATTTTCGCCTGTCATCCCAGTACTTGGGAGGGTAAGATAGGAGGGTTGCAAGTAGGGGGCTAGCCTCACCAACTTATTGAGACCCTGTTTCAAAATAAAAAATAGAAAGGGCTGAGGGTGTAGCTCAGAGGTAGAATGCCCCTGGGTTCAATTCCCAGTACCCCCCCCCAAATACAGAGGATATTATTCTCCAGGTGAATGAAAATGCTGATTGCATTCATTTTCTTAGCCCTGCTGGGAATTGTAAAATGGTGCAATCACTATGGAAAACAGAATGGAAGTTCCTAAAAAAATTAAACATAGGAACTACCATATAATCCAGCAAACCCACTTTTGGGTATATATCCAAAGGAAATGAAATCAAAATCTCAAAAAGACAGTTGTATACCCATGTTCAGCAGCATTATTCACAATAGCCAAGAGGTGGAAGAAACTAAGTTGTCCAGGGGTGGATGATTGTATTAACAAAATGTGGAATATGTATAGAATGGGATATTATTCAGTGTTAGAAAAGATATCCTGTCACATGCTACTACATGGATGCACCTTAAGGATATTGTGCTAAGTATATTAAGTCAGACACAAAAAAAGCAAATACTGAATGTTCTCACTTATATGAGGTATCCAAAGTAGTCAAATTCAAGGAAACGGAAAGTAAAATGGTGGTTGTCTGGGTATGGGGTAGAGGGGAAAAGGGGAAGTTATTGTTTGATGAGTATAGAGTTTCAGTTTTGCAAGATGAAAAAGTTCTAGAGATCTCTTTCATAAAAGTGTGAACATACACTATTGAGCTGTACACTTAAAAATGGTTAAGATGGTAAATTGTGGAAGATTAAAGATGATGGGATAGAGGGAGACAGTGTGCTGAGCTCGGAACTCAACCTTCTTGACAAGGAAAGAAAAGCAGCCAAAACTCAACAAAACTTGACAAGGAAAGAAAAGCAGCCAAAACTCAACAAAACAATGACAGTAGAAATGCAGTGGAATAGAAGGCAGCAGAGAGAGCAGAGGACTGTAAAGAGCTCCACGCATCTCACCTGGTGAGCAGAGAGTGGAGGCAGTGGTGCCATCTTGGAGGCCATGCCAGCCTGAAGCTCCCAGAGACCTCCAGCAAAGAAGCAGCAGATCCCTGTGAAGCCAGCGACTACAGACCACCATCAAAAGCAGTCAACTCCGGACCATGATGAAGCTCAAGTCGGACCAGACCCGCACCTACAACAGAGATGGCTATAAGAAGCAGGCTGTGTGCACTGCTTCCACAGTGAGAGCGAGGAGGAGAGACAAAGATGATGTAGCCCAGCCCAGGAGCAGCACAGCACGGAGGTCACAGGCTGATGAGCCACGGCCTCGCCCTCGAGCACTACAGCACTGAGGACGAGGGCTGGTGAGCCACAGGCCTGCCCCAGAGCACCTCAGCAATGAGGGCGCAGGCGGTGAGCCCCGGCCCCCCTGG
>PVJS01035367.1:0-21054 GCA_004027185.1 Glis glis | reverse complement strand
CCCCACCCAAATGAAGTACCGAGAAGGATGTTGGTATATTCTCACATGTACATATTGTTTTTGATAGTTATTCCACTGATTCACTTCTTTCTTGCCCTTCCCCTTCCCTTGTACCACTTCCCTTGCCCCACTGAGGGTTCTCCATTATCTACCGGAGTCCCTAGTGTGTCCCCACTACTCCCTAGGTTGCACATATTAATGAAAACATATGTCCCTTCTTTTTTTGTGATTGACTGATCTCACTTAACATAATGTTCTCCAGATCCTTCCACTTTCTTGCAAATGATGTTATTTTGTTCTTCTTTATTGCTGAGTTGAATTCCACTGTGTGTATTTCCCACAATTTTGTAATCCACTCATCTGTTGATGAACACCTAGGTTGGTTCCATAATTTGACCACTGTGAATTGTGCTGCTATGAACACGGGTATGCATATATTACTGTAGTTTTCTGGTTTCAATCCCTTTGGTATGATACCCATGAGTGGTATAGCCGGATCATATGGTGGGTCCATTCCCAGTTTTCTGAGGAATCTCCACACTGATCTCCATAGTGGTTGAACTAGTTTTAATATAAATCCTTTTCTAACTGTGGACTCCAGCTTTGATGTCATATAAGTAGTCATTTCTAAGAAAGTGCAAAGTAGTAATAACATGGATAGTTATACTGCAATTATGAAATCATCTTTGCACTTTGGTAAAACCCAGTATATGGTGAATTAAAATAATCTGATTTCAAGGCAGTGAGAGAAATTAGTCTTTAAAAACAAACAAGAATCTCTCATTTGAAAAAGTGTGTTGTGATATATGTATGTATGTGTGTGTGTTGTGTGTTATTTGTAGATTCAAATCAGTGATCATCATTTCTCAGAAGCAATATTGTTATTAAAAAGCAAGTTTCCAAATAGAAATATATACATGGAGAAAGATTTCTTTTCTAGGAAACTGTCCGTTTGGAACATGGAACACCAATATCGATGGGCTTTCTTTTAGTTAGTCACACATTTGCCACTTCCTGAGGTGAAACAAACTATATGAGATATTGGTTTCTACAGTATTCCACCAGAGTTGGAATAGAAGCTAAAGAGACAAGGATAAAAGGCAGATTTGAATTGAAATAGAATATCCTCTTCTAAAACCTAGGTCACTGTGGCCACTATAAATATAAAGTCAAATGATCCTGAATCATACATGAATGAATTCCAAATGTTTTTTCTCCTCCTGGGAAGATATTTGAAGGGGAAATAATAGCTTGTAAAGAATACCATATGCTCTGTGTAATCCTAGTAATATGTTAAAACATTAGATTGTGAAAAAAGTTACCTAAAGGTTAAAAAAAGCCTACTTTTTTGATACTAAAAATTTTAATGAAAAAAAGAAAAAATATCATGAAAGAAAAACAGCCACCTCATTTGCTCTAAATCAATTGATTGAACCTACAAAAATGGAAGAATTTTTATTGCTGCAAGTTTCTAAAAAGGATTGCAATGTTACTGAAAAAGAGAATTATTTGCATGCAAAACACAAGTAAAGCTATTTGCATCCTCTTGCCGCTTGTCCATCACCAATTGAAGGGTTATTCAGAAGTGTTTTAACTTCAATAAAAATCCAAGAGGAGTTATTATAATCTATATAGTAGGAACCCTCTCCCTACCATATTGGCCCTATTAATAATAACAGCCCTTTATGTGACTGATCTTTGACCTTTTACACATTCTCTGTAATATAAGCTTTAGACTGGCGACTTCCAAATATTGGGACAACTATTAATGAAAATACTAGCAGGGTAAAAAAAAACCCTTGAAAGGTTGACTTCAGATAACCTGGGTTCTTCTCCAAGTTTTCTCATCATGTCATATCTTTTGTATAGAGTATACCTAAAAACATCTTTCCTAAATTCCAAGTCAGTTTGTAGAGCCAGAGGGTTAAATTGCTCAAAACACATCGCCATTTAATAGTAAGAACACCTAGAAGCCTTTTTTCTTCAGAAGACTGAATTGATTGATCTTGAAAATCCTTTCCAGATTTACAGTTCTTGTTCTAACAGCAAAAGAAATACAGAAAAGCTTCAAACAAAGTTGGACAGGAAGCTAATATTTGTAATGTCACACAGAGAGATTAGCTCAGCAATTTCCATTAATAGGAGTCGTATGGTGAAATCCCCCAGAGCTATTTAGAAACAAATCTCTGATTGCTTAGAACTGCAGGTAGAGCCAATTTACTTAGACCTTTTTTTTTATCATTAGAAAATTCAAGGCATTCAGAGGTTATGCTCTTTGTTGGAATGGAATAAGAGGGAGACATTTGGAGGAGGAAGTTGTGTTTTTCAGGTGAACGTTGAGAAAAGACTGGCCTGAGTAAGCCGGTGGAGAATGGGATATGTAAAGGTCTTAGCAATAGAACCAGACTGTGGATTGGCATAGGACAGTGGCTTCTTGTTGATGGTGGGCTAGCCTACTACTTGTGTTTAGTGTTTATGAACAATGAAAGAGGTATCCAGATATTATGGACACATTGCTTATCATTTTATTTTGAGTTGGTTGTGGGATAGCTCAAAGTTGGGGGGGTTCTTTCAAAGAAAGTTTTCAAGGACTTAAAAGAAGTACTTTATATGTCTTTTTCCCATTTAAAGTGGGTGTGTGCTAATGGAGTAGCTGAAAAGGATGTTGGGAGGAAGTGTTATTTATCATAATAACATGTATTTATAAATTGTTTTTGGAAATTTGGGCATAATCTTTCCTAGAAAGTTGTTAGGTATTTCCCACATCTATAAATATGAAGAGTTTCAGATTACTGAAAATCAAAATTAAAATATTAGGAAGAATATTTTTTTAACAAAACAACAAAAGAGAATATACTTCTCACATTCCTAACTCATTCTTTAATTGTTCTGTTAAAATGCTTACATGATTTAATAGCAAAATTTGAAGAATTTGTTAAATTTTTTTAAAATAAAAGTTTTAAAGTCAAGTCTACTAGAGATGGCAAATTATACTTGGTTCATACAATATTAGTATATACTAATAATTCAATAGTCTAGTCAAACTGATGTGTATAAAAAAGTTAAGAACTCATAGAAATAATAAAAAAAAAATTCTTCCTTCTCTGTGAGTTCTTCCCTGGTAATCCATTGGTAGTTTAAGGTGTTCTTTTTCCCTTGTCCCCAGTGTACATTATGTTATTGCCTTGTCATGGTAATTTCTTTACAGGTGTATCTGCTCCTTATACTTGATGCTCTTGCAATCAGGAGTTGTTTTTGCCTTAGAATTTTCTCTAATGACAATGAACATTCAATAAGAATATGCTCAATAGTTTAATATTATCTTGATTTACTTTTAAGTGCAGATAAAAAGAATGTCAAAAATTAAGCAACCTTTTTCAAGTCTTTAAAGCCCTGGGTGGTAATATTGGGAAATTTATAAATTAAAAACCTAAAACAAACAACTAACTGAGAAAAAATACTTGCATCACATATAATAAAAGAAATATTCCTAAGAGGCAAAGAATGACACAATAAAAAGAAAAAGACAAATAGTTATCTGGGAAAATAATAATAATTAAAGGATATGAATAAAAGTACAAATGACTAGTCAACATATGAAGAGAGAGTTATCAGGAAAAGTCGAATTTAAAAAGTTGTGAACTTCTATGATTGCCCATTTCATGAAACAAAATTTTAAATGGTTGATAAAAATTGATGGCTGGTAAAGGTATGGGAAAGGAGCTGCTCTTATACGTTGTCAATGACTCTATAAAATGGTGCAGCTGACTTAGGGAAAGGGTTTTTCATTTCTAATTTATTAAAATTCCTAATACATGTGTCATTTGAACCAGCAATTTCACATTTTGGAATTTATCTTAGAAAAATACTTGCATAAAGAAGCATGTAAGCCCTGCATGGTGGTACATGCCTGTAATCCCAGTACTTGAGACAGGAAGACCACAAGTTCAAGGCCAGCCTCAGCAATATAGCAAGATCTTACTAAGTTGTTTCAAAATAATAAAGGGAAAAAAAGGGCAGGGGAGGCTGGAGATATTGCTCAGAGGCAGAATGCCCTAGGTTCAATCCCCACTACCAAAAAAAAAAAGCATGTTGAGTCTTTCTAGCAGCATTTTTGTTATTATTGTATTGGCAAAAAAAAAAAAAAAAAAAAAATTGGAGGCAAAAGCTGAGTGTGGTGGCACACCACGCTTGTAATCTCAGTACTTGGGAGGCTGAGACAGGAGGATCCAGGTTTGCGGCTAGCCTCAGCTACTTAGTGAGGCCCTCTGCAACTTAGTGAGACCCTGTTTCAAAACAGAGAATAAAAATAGGTCTGGGGGTGTAGCTCAGAGGTAGAATGCCCCTGGGTTCAATCCCCAGTTCTGAAAAAAAAAAAAAATGGAGGCAATCTATCAAATACCTATTAATAAGGTTCAGGTTAAATAAATTGTGGCCTCTCCATATGTGGAAATCTGTACAGTCACAAAAAAGAATACCTTGAATACATGTTCATTGATAAGGAAATATATACATGATATAATATTGTGTAAAAAAGAGAGTCATAGAAGGGTATATGTGGTCTGCTCCGATGTTTTTGTAAAATATATAATCTCAACAAAAACTATGCATGTTTATAGTTGAGAACTACATAATGTTAATGGTTAATGGTTAGTGTTAATAGTTGTTGACTTCTACAGGAGACATCCAGAGATAATTTTTAAAGAACCCACTGTTTTAAAAATTTGAAATGCAGAGTGAGGTCTTTGTATGCTTACAGCAAAATTTGATTATTAAATACATTGTTATTATCATTCAGTATTTTTAATGAATATCAAACATGCATCTACTTTAGAAAATCATGTGATATAGCCGGACCATATATATCAGTTTAAAGGTTTTTGATGCAAATAACACAAGCCTTGAATTAATAAAACTAAAACATAAGGCAATTGTTATCCTATTGTGTTAGACAGCTTTTCATTGCTGTGAGAAAATACCTGAGAAAAAGGACTTAAAGGAGGAAAGATTTATTTTGAACAACGGTTTTAGAGGTTTCAGTTTATGGTTACCTCACTCCACTGTTTCTGGGCCTGTGTTAAGGCAGAGCAACATGGCAGAAGAACATGGCCGAACAAAGCTGTTCACCTCATGGTGGCCAGGAAGGACAGAGGAGAGAGAGAGAGAGAGAGAGACAGAGACAGAGACAGAGAGAAACAGAAAGAGAGAGAGAAGCAGGGGTCAAGTTATACCCTTCCAGGACATGCCCCCTGTGACCAACTCCTTCCAACTAGGCCTCACCTCCTCCTACAGTTCCCATCACCTCTCAATAATGTCATTGAATTACAAATCCATCAATGGGTTAATGCATGGATGAGCCAGAGCCCTTATGATCCAATCACTTCCCAATAGTCCCACCTGTTAATATTGCTGCACTGGGGACCAGACCTTCAATGCATGAGCCTTTGGAGGACATTCCAAATCATAGTACCTACTTTAAAGTATTTTAAAGGGAAGGTAGTATCTCATAGGTACCAAGAAGATCCCGATTATTTCAGTTCTTTGCTGTACTATTTCAATGTGACTCTCATTCTCAGAAGGTTAGTGGTCATAGGTGTCCCATTGTTGGGAAGAGGAGAGAGCATATCTCCTTATAGCCTCTCCAAGGAGCAAGGGATACTTTTCTCAAAAACATCCCTCCCCTACCCTGAGGCCCTTCCTTTCTCACTCCACTAACCAGATTAGCATCCCAGACAAAGGAAATGGGATTATCCTTGTAGTTTTAGGTAGGACTACCCCCCCACACCCTCACCAGCCTCACACACTGTTGCTCCATGAATACAAGCAAATAGGGGTTCTATTGGAAAGGAAGAAGGGGCAGATGCCAGATAATCAACCAACAATGGCAATAACAGTGCGTTACAAAAAGGAACAGCCCCCTTTTTTGCCCCATCACTTCTCTAATACCTGGCAAAGGAACAATGCTTAATTCCTTTAATTACCTCTCTATCTCTAAACAATATTCTCATATTGCTATATCTTGATTATTAACATTACGGTTTATCTATGGAATTTAACAAGAATTTCATTCATTTATAATTTCTACCACCACTTCTCCCAAATATAATTATATCATTAGTTTTGTTTCCTCTAAACATTTGTAACTCCAAGAAAAGAAATAAATTTCCATTTTTTAACTTCTTGTTCAATATTTTATGAGTCCACACTTTCTCAGTTGGGGTATTATCCACTTCTACTACCTCCTGCAGCTTTTCTTTCTGATTGCAACTCCCTTCCAACTATCATCTATGATTTTATTTTACACTGACATGCTCATAGAATTCTATAAACATAGGTAAATTTACCTACTAGAAGCAGAGTTGAGTTTTCTGTGCTTCGGCTACAGATTACTTCTAAAGGTTAAAAATCAGTAATAGTGTTTACATTAAAACAACTCTATAAATATTTTTCAATGACGTTTCCTTTCATGTAAGCTTCTTTTGAAATATCACATTTTTGTTCTTGATCCATTTGCTTTTGTCACATTCTTGACTTTTATCATACTCTTCCTTTATCACATAATCTCTGTAGTTTCATTTCTGCCCCCATCATAAATCCTTCAGGGCCACTTTCCTCCTTCTATCACTCCTGCTCTGGGGGCCTCCTGGGCAGCTGGCCTTTTGGAACCTCCCTCAAATGTTCTCCTGGTTTGGATATATTACTTACTAGGGTCTTTTCTGTCTTTTTTTTGCAGTACCGGGGATTGAAATCAGGGGCGTTTTTTTTTTTTTTGTTTGTTTGTTTGTTTTTACCTCCAAGCTACACCCCCAGCCCTATTTTTTTAATACTTTATTTTGAAACTGGGTCTCACGAAGTTGCAGAGGGCCTCACTAAGTAGCTGAGGCTGGCCGCGAACCCGGATCCTCCGGTCTCCGCCTCCCAAGAACTGGGATTACAAGCGTGCGCCACCACGCCCACCCTTTTCTGTCTTTTACTTAGTCTACTTCCCCATTTTGCTGAAGAAATTCCCCAGAACTTCTTTTTTTTGGTACTTGGGATTGAACCCAGAGGCATTCTACCTCTGAGCTACATCCTCAGCCCGAATTTATTTCTTATTTGGAAACAGGGTCTCGCTAAGTTGCTGAGGCTGACTTCGAACCTGTGATCCTCCTGTTTCAGCCTCCCAAGTACTGGAATTACAAGCATGTGCCACCACGCCTGGCATCCTCAAAACTTCATTGTTTGGAACATTGAATCTCTAAAAATAATTTTATTCTAAAAGCATATGTTACAGTTTAGGTCTTTTTTTTTTTTGCGGTACTGGGGATGGAACCCAGGACATTTTACCTCCAAGCTACACCCCCAGCCCTATTTTTTATTCTTTATTTTGAAACAGGGTCTCACTAAGTTGTGGAGGACCTCACTAAGTAGCTGAGGCTGGCTGTGAACCTGCGATCCTCCTGTCTCAGCCTCCCAAGTACTGGGATGCAAATGTGCGCCACCATGCCCTGCTCAGTTTAGGTCTTTAATGGCTGATATGCCAAAGGCTTATCAGTAGGCCTGTGGCACTACTGGGAGGTGGTGGAACCTGTAAGAGGTGGGGCCTAATTGGAGGAAGTCATGTCATGTCATGGGGGAGGTGACCTACAGGGGATATTAGTACTTTGGCCCCTCCCTGTCTCTTCTTTTGCTTCTTGACCACTATGATGTGAGCAGCTTTGCTTCACCACGAGCTTCCCGCCATGATGTTCTGCCTCACTACAGAGAGCAAGGGAGCCAACCGACCTTGAATTGAAACTTCTGAAACCATAAGCCAAAATAAACTTTTCCTTCTTATGAATTGTTTATCTCAGGTATTTTGACCCAGCAATGGAAAGCTGACTAATATACCATGTTGTTTGATGTTTGGCTGGGTTGAATGCCACATTCCCAGCTTGAGGGCTTGGTTTTGTTGGCTTCTCATATCCAGAGTGATATATTCAAATGTTTTTTGGGGGAGCTTTTAGACACTTCTCTTTATTTTAAATGTTCTGAAATTTCCAACAGCTATTACTTAGGTATGTGTCTTTCTTTCATTTTGATTTTGTGTTGATGTTATTGAGCCTCTTCCATCTGAATGCTCATGTCCTCTATGAGAAATTTGTTTGGTTCTCTTCTGTTTCCTGAATTCTTATTTTTCTCTGAGGTTATTTTTTAATCTATTTCTTTCTCTTTCATGCTGCATATTTTCCATAAATGCTTTTGTTCCTTGGTTGCTTTATCATATTGATGAAAAAAGCAACATGAAAATTCACTATGGGTTTAATATAGTGACAGGGATTATCGGCCAGCAGTCTTCTCTTTATGGAGAACTGGCAGGGAGTGGGCTATTATGCTTTGGTGGCTCTAAATGGCAGAGTTGGGAAGATTTTCATGTGGATTGTCAACTCCCACACCATCTGCCCTAATTTTCCCCAACAGATACTTCAGTTTCTTTAGAGAAGGATCCTTTGGTTGTCGTGGTTGTGGCAGCAATGATACTGCTGGTGGGAAGACACCTTGATGCCAGGTATTTTGTTAATGGAGATCAAATGGATTGTGCTCAGAATTTAATTTCTTTGCCATCATTCCATATGTTTTCTTTATTGTCAGTAGTGCCTGCTATTTCTGAGTCTTCATCCTTTCCAGCAGTCTTCAGGAAAGTAAGCTTCTGCCAGGACGATAGTCTTTCCATACAAATTCATGGCTGTGTTTCCCTCTGGCTAGCTTCATTATCCACTGCTCCATCATCCCGTGTTTTTCCTCCCCAAATTTGCTAAAAAATCACTGTGTATAAGTGTATACCACTCACTATTTTCTCACTGTTGTGGAATTTTATCTTTCTTATTCTCTCTTACTATTTTTAGTGGCATTACACTTGAGGCAGGATGATGGCGGCAAGAGGAGAGTAATCACATGTATTCCCTCTATCACCTGGAACCAAAAGTTGCAGGAAAGTTCCTAAAGTCAAATTTTCACCACCCATTTAACATATTTTGCAGAAAGATTCACCATTTACAAAACACCCTGTCATGTAATGCCTTATTAAATCTTCACCACAACTTCATGAGACAGACAAAATTACCTCTAATTTACAAATAGCAAAAATCAGATGCAGTAAGATTGACTTCCTCAAGGTTAAAACACTAGTAAGAACTGAAAGCTAAGTAATGTCATTCCATGATCAGTGCACCATCACCAACAACACAACTACGCTGAGAGGTCATAGCCCTAGAGATGGGCTTCAGTCGCTGGCAGTGTTTAGGAGGCATGATGGTATCATGTAAAGAGCCCTTAGCTGAAAGAGTCAGGAGGCTTCAAATGTAGTCTTATTTCTCCTAATTAACCACACCTACATGAGCATTTATTTCCTCATCTGTAAAGTAAGTGTCAGATACAATGACATTTCCATAGTTCTTTCCATCTTTCATGGTTTATGTTCTTATAAACCTAGAGACTATGTCTCCAAATAATATTGTTTGAGACTTAATGAAGCTTATTGCGAAAGTGTGTTCTGAGCATCCTGCTTTTAGATTTACATGCACAATGTCCTACCCTTAATGGGATGGGCTTCATCAAGAATTTTCCCAGGGCATCAAATTAAATCTAATGATATTTAATAGTGAGGACTCTTGCCTAATTGGGACAGTCATACTCACTTAATTGAGATGCCTCTAGGTAATTGTGTGGTCTATCTATAGAACTTGAGGTGACCGGAGACTAGTGATCTTTTGGGCTCCTTCAAATAATTTTTCTAGTACCAATTTAGCAGAGCAAACTCTTCTTCAGAAAAATTATCTCTTCCAGGCAAGAGAATCAATTTTCCCAGGAAGAAGATTATTCTTTAGTGCTCTAGTAAAGATCAATTAATAAATGGCACCCTTGCTTCCAGAGAGAAGGATATTCATTGATAGGCTGGTCCAATATGTTGCATACTTAACATACTACAGCAGATATTTGTATGGTGTTTGCCTTAGAAAATCATATAATCTACACTAAAAGATATAGAGAAGAAAGGTGGGTGATGAATATGAAGCTTAAAAAAGAAGAAAAGACTTTAAGGGGGCACATATACAGACACACACGCAAACTTTTTTTAGCTAAATCAAAGAGAAGCACAGGTTCACGGATTCTTAACAAAGTCCACAACCTCAACACAAGGTGCTACATTTTAACACCTGGATGTTTTTAATTGATCCATCTGTCCTTTTAGATTGAATGAGGTCTCTATTTCTTCGGGTTCCTTTTTTTTGGTACTGGGTTTTATTTTTTATTTTGAGACAGGGTCTCACTAAGTTTCTGAGGGTCTTGCTAAGTTGCTGAGGCTAGCCTTGAACTGGTGATCCTTCTGTCTCAGTCTCGCAAGTACTGGGATTACAGGCATGTGCCATCACACCTGGCTTCTTTGGGTTCTTAAACTGCTGCTATATTGAAGTTTGCTGTGATTGTATTATGAACATTTTGACTTTTTTCAACATAGTCCATTCTATCTCCTCCATTTGGCCTATGTGACAATATTTTTCTTTTCAGTAGCATTTAGGAAAAAATTTTTAATACACAATTTTATTATTTTAAGATATAAAACAAAACATATTTAAGCTTTTAGCATTTTAAAAATGATACCTATGAAACACATAGGCCTACAAAATATGAATGGATTCCCTTCTAGGAAGATTTTGGCTTTACCTGATAATTGTTTATAGCATATACTAATGAACAGGTCCTAGAAGAATTATAATACTTCCCAAGTGGTTATGCTTGCCATATATACAAATCATTCTTAATCCAAATAATCCTAAACTACATGTTTCATATAATCACTGCATGTGCTAACAGCAGACTCACACTGCTTAGTTTATTTTTTTTCCGGAGGGGTGGAGCTTTTTAGATAATTCATTTAACAATGTTAAAGGTATAAGCTTAATTATTGCTTTTCAGCAGTTTGCATGATATCTGGGTTGTGTGACACCACGAGATTTCTTCCACCCAAAGCAGGAATGTTCCATGTCCTTGATTTAACCCCCTTTGAAGCAGGTGCTCACCTGCACTGTTATTAACAAAAGTAGTTTACAACTCACTGTGAATATAGAGGTACTTTTCTCTGCCCATCTCACGGAGGCACTCAAGTTGGTCCAAGAGACCTGTGGAGGTTAAGCAAACCAGTATGCTGAAGTCAGGTGGATTTCACCACCCCAAAGAGAGACTCCGTTGACATGTTAACAAGGACGATCACTTATTTAAGATCCTTTTCCTTTCCCTTCGGTGTCTCTCCAACCCCTATGTCTGACCTGGGCTGAGTAGTTAATTAGCAGTTTCACTACAGTGTAACACCACTATTTTAGATACAATAAAATATTCACTATCTTTAAAATATCTGTGATTTTGATATTCAGTTTTTAATTACTGAATATTTTTTCATATTAGTTTAAAATACTTTAAGTTCCACTCGAATGTGGCCTGCGATTGGAAAGCAGAGTCATCGTGCCATTTTTTCAGTCAATAATGTCTTCCCAGTAGGTATGAATAAATGACAATTGTTGATTAGTTAATGGCTATGAATGTATTTTATAAAATAACCCATATATATTTTATCAATATTCTAGTCTGTCTGATGATTGTTAAATATGCCGACAATATTTATGACATTATTTACTTTTCTAAGGAAGGTCATCTTATGACCTATTGAATTCCTGTGAATCTCTATTGACTTTGAAATGCTGATTTATTGGATCCGTTTATAAGGTCGGAGGTGCTGCACACTCAGGCTGCATCTTAAATGCATTCTGCAGAAGAGTTTTAAATTTGGTTCTGGAAAAGGAAAAGAATTGGTTCTGGACTTTCAAAGATCGTGGGCAGGAGCAGGAAAGATTGTTGGAAGGAGTAAGGAGGAAAGCAAAGTGAAGCAAGAGTGGGGAGGCTCATGGGGGCTGCAGAAGTGTCTTGGCTGCTAATTAGTCAGTGACTGTCCTTAGACCTCCATTTTATGATTCACAGTGGTGGCCCTGAGCTGCATGCCTCTGACCTTGTAATACGATGTTAATGCTTTTTGCCTCACATAGTTCTCATGGAGGCACTCTGAAGCTGTGGTGATCTTCTGAACCCAGCAGCTGGTGTTAAACCAAAGGCTGTTTTCTAGTTGAAGAAATGTCTAGATGTGTTTTATAAATGCAAAAGTCTAGAAAGTTGAACAAAGCCACAAAAGCATTTTGCCTTTAAAATTCCTAGAAAAGATATAAAAATCAAATCACATTTAGTTTCCATTTAAATAATTGCCTTTTTTTCAGGAAAAAAAGATATTTCATTGAACCAATACCAGTAAATCTCCATATTTATTTTCTGCTAATGCACTTACTTGTGACCCCCTCCCCCAAATTCTTATATTGAAGGCCCTGGTGTAACTATATTTGGAGGTAGGGTCTTTACAAAGTAATTAAGGTTAAATAAAAGAAAGAAAAGTGCCCTATTCAGGTAGAACTGATGGCCTTATAGGAAGAGAAAGAGAAAGAGAGAGATAGAGAGAGATCCCCTGCATGTGCTCAGAAGAGACACAGTGTCAGGACACCCCAACAGGGTGGTCATCTACAAGCCAGGAAGAGCCCCTCCCAGAAACTGAGCCCTCCCAGATCACAATCTTAAACTTCCCAGCCTCTAGAACTGTGAAAAAACTAATTTTTGTTGTTTAAACCATGTGGTTTGTGGTATTTTGTTATGACCATCTGAGTGACTAAGACATTCTCCATATGCATTAAAAATGCCAGAAATGAATAAAATATTATGGCAGAAGTCCATGAGAGTCCTGAGAATAGCTCTACTGCATTTCTGTCTAAAATACTTGGCTGTTTAGAAATCCTGGCATCTAACTCAAAAAAAGAAAGAAAGAAAGAAGAAAGAAGAAAGAAAGAAAGAAAGAAAGAAAGAAAGAAAGAAAGAAAGAAAGAAAGAAAGAGAAAATCGCTCTATTGCATTATGGAAGGGACGATCTTACTCGGGTGCATTTGTAATTATCCCAAGGCTGTGTGGAATGACCACTCAGGTAATGTGTACCATATGCACATTTTTTAAATAGATGATGGCAAAGTCTATCCATTTATAAATACCCAAAGCATCTCTCCAGATTCATTTTGTCCACAATAGAGAAGGGTACATGTGCCCCCCTCGAGGGTGGGAGAATACTGAAGGGCTTGCTACAGGGCTGCAGTGTCATTACTCCAAACCTCTCTGGACTTGCAGAGGTGGTTCTGTCCTCTCACAGTGAGTTAGCATCAGGATGAGCAAAAATATTAAAGAAATCAGAAGTGAATGTTAACCTTCCTCATTACCACAATCAACAGAATGCAACTGAGCCATCACTGACAAACACAAAGAAGCTTAAGGTTGAGTGACTGGTGTTTATTCACAGGAATAATGAGAAAGCCAAAACCTGAAACCAGGTCTCTCAAATTCCATTGTCCAAGCTCTTATCCAATCCACTACACACAAATCACCTTTCTGTTTATGGAGAATTAAGCCTAAGATATATGCCACAGATTCCAAGGCATAGGGAAATATTTCATCACATCCTCTAACAGGTGCATATTACTCAATGGAAAACTACCTAAAATATTAAATATTTTTAAAACATTAAAGCTATTCCAAATAACCAGCTGTTACAGTGTAATTGCTTTTCTGCCTTTATAAATTAGGTGGGATGTGAACAAGTCCCATGGTTCCCACATATGTTCAGGAGAAGTAAACAAACTTATTTACTTCCCTGGTTGGTTCTCATTTTGTTATCTCTTACAGAGGTGCATTCTTAAAAGAAAAATAATGACTTGGTTGTGTGCCCTTTGTCAGAATCACTTGTAAACAATTTTCCATAATAGAAAAGAATCAACTTTGGAATAAACTAAAACACAGTTATTCTTTCAGACTGAAAGTACTTGCCTAAAAAAGAATTTCAATTCACTTTTGACTAGCAAAGATGCTAAATTGTTTTATTCATAGCATAGAATATTGTTGGGAGAAAATATATAGCAAAAAAAGCTATCTCTGAATTCCTAAGATCATTAAGATTATTCCCAGTTTATATGTCTTTGAAATTATATAATGCAGATTTATCATTACTTGAACTGGCTTTTCATTTAAAAACTCTTGCCATATAAGAAAAATCCCCCATAGGAAATTATTTTTAATTATAGTTTGTATGTACTTTTTAGTATCAAGGATTTTATTTCCCCATTGAAGTGGTAATAGATTATTCTATTGATCAATTTACAACTTGGCACATTAAAATTTTTCTGGCATTTATCAAGAATTCCATTTGCTGTTGACACATAGCATCTTCAATGCATCTTGTGAGCACATTTTGATCAGCCGAAATGCGTGCATGAGTAAAGTGCCCCATTAACAACACAACCCTGTAGTTTATAAGAAAAGATAGATGCAACAGTCCCACAATGAGCAAGGAAGTCAGCTCACTGTGGAAGTGACTCTGGATGGTACAATGACAAAGAACATTCAAGTGGCTTCAAGTTTTGCCTCTTGTTCTTGGAGTGATCCTATAAGAAAAATAAGAAACAAAAACATGGTCAAATAAAAATATCTAGTATAGAATTTTAAGTATCTTTAACAAATACTTTGTTTACTTCTTCTATCTGTAAATATTGCCATAGGATAAACTATAAATGGATGAGGAATATAGTTAACATTAGTGTATCGCATTCAGAATTTTTGCTGAATGAATAGATTAAGCTGCTCTTGTCACAAAAAATATGGATAATTCATATGATAGATATTTTCTTTCCTTCCTTCCTATTTATTTATTTATTTATTTCTATGCTGGGGATTGAACCCGGGGCATTCTACCTCCGAGCTACAACCCCACAGACCAATTTTATTTTTTTTATTTGGAAACAGGGTCTTGCTAAGTTGCTGCAAGCCTCACTAAGTTGCTGAGGTTGGCTTTGATCCTGTGATCCTCCTAGCTCAGCCTCCCAAGTACTGGGACTACAGGTGTGCATCACCACACCCAGCTAATTTGTTCTAATATAGTAACTTTCTTATTTATATTTATAAAACATATTTATAAAACTTATCTATAAAATTATGTTGTATACCTTAAATATACACAATAATTTGTTTTTAAAAAGTCGAACTGCTGAGGAGCAGATATTATAAACCATGATACTAATACATAAAAATTGCTATTTGTAATAGTTCCCTCATGCATTTCCTAAATTCCTCCTGTTACATTTTCTTGTGTATTTCTTCTTATTTAGTCCTCAGTGGAAATGAAATTCTTGGTTAAAGAAGATAAAGAATATTCAGTGACCATCTTTTAAATAAGAAAATTGCAAAGTTTTGATGATAGATATGGTATCTAACCTAGCATTTTCTTTCTTAAGTGAATGATCTCTCTTTTCCTGCATTCTCCCTCATATCCTCTAACTTAAGAATCCCTGGTCCACACTGAGAACTGGGTGGAGCAATAGACGGGGATTAAAAGTCAAGACTATAGGCAAAATTCTTTCACAAATGAGCTGTGTGGCTTTGGATAAGTTACTTCAATTTTTCTGAGTTTTATCACCAGTTATGTGGGTTTTGGACAGAATCATCTCTAATTATTCTTATAACCTTCAAATCAAGCTCTGGTTCTTCCCTGAAATCCTTGTAGTTCCCCCACATTAACCAGGGTCTCTAGAACTGGATGCAGCACACTGGTGCTGTGCATTGAAGTTATGTCATCATTCTCACCTGCTTTACTACTCTGTCTGAATCTTAATTTAGTGTTTTTAAATTATTGGTGAAAGAATCATTTTATTATCTATGTTGACCTCAAGATATGTTTTTTTTCTGCTAATCTTAATCACCCTATTCGCTTTGAAATGTGCCAGCTCTGTGTTTCAGTGTATCAACTGAAGATATCACATAAATGGCATTCTTTTTGTTGGTTACTGATTATTCCTCAGACATACCATTTTATATTATGATTCAGACAACCCAAACTGGCCAACTTTCCTACCTGGCAATATATCAGTTACTTGGTAAGTCCATTGAAATGTTTTTGGTTTTTCTTCTCCCTGTCTTTAAATGTTTTATTTATGTTCTTGTGTGAAACTCCTGTCCTTCACTTTCATGGGCCAAAAGAGCATAAACTTGGTCTGCCCTATTTGCCGTGGCTCCCCATTCATGGGTGGCAGGGGGGGATTCACCATGCCGTGCAGATTCAAATGGCAATAGGGTGGCAGCTGATGCTGTCCTTAGAGGCCTGGTGTGAGTCTTTGAACTCAAAAGCCATGCAGAAGCTCAATAGTCCCTCTTTTTCCTTTTCTTCTCCCTTTTTCTGTTGCAGGACTTCCTATAGGATTCTTAGTTATCTGTTGGCGTTTTATTGGGTAAACTATGCTTAGAATATAAAAGACATCTCTTGGACCTCTTTTATACAGTGAGGAAAAAAGTGTTGCTTTTATAGCCAACTGCGAGCTATGGGACTTATGGAAAGATTTTTTCTGTCTCTCTCTTTTTCTGGCCAAGCCCACTCCCCCCTAGAAGATGAGTTCATTAAAACTTGTTCCTTTAAAGTGCTGAAGATAGGGCTCACCGTTCAGGCTGATATACCCTGTTCCCAGGTCAGAGGAAACTTAAGTCGCTCATTCAGAAAAATGCACATGAGGGATTGGTCTTCCAGTGTTTTGAGCACCCCCACATTCTGTCACCTGTGGGGTCCTTCTGAGACATATGTTGAAGGGAACTGGCTTTGATGTAATAGTCAAGGAGCTACCTTCTAAGCACAACATATTTAGACCCGATAATCTTAAAGGCGAATCTTTTGTCTCTTTTGTAAATGTAAAAGTGAAGTGTCTCGTGTTTTATGCTCTAGCAAAACCAGTCAGTCTGTCCAGTACAGTTAATGTCAGCGAGGGAGCATTCTCGGAACTTTGCCTTAATTAAAATATTTTGATTTATTTAGAAAAAAAGTGAGTTCAATCTTGTCATTTTGATACAGCCTCTTTGTGTGACTTTTTGTCTTAATTGAGATAAATACCTAAATGGAACTGTTTAAAGAAAAATAGACTCACCTCTCCACCTTTGCGGAACAGCAATTGCTGTACTTTAAATGCGTGTTTTACCTATAACATTGTTTTATCTAGGAATGTCCTGGGATCCTGTTAAGACTCTCCAGTGAGGTTTTGTATCAGTGTTATAAAATTGTAAATTCTTAAGCGCACCTAAATTACTTGGGATCTCAGGGATATATATTTTTTTCATAAGAAACTTTTCTTCTGAGAACCCTGAGATGCCTCGGAGGATCCAGTAAAGACTAATAGAGTACCCTGAAATATAGGGCCTCGTAGAGCACCTTGAGAACTACGTATTGGGGAATAAGGACACATGTACTGCCAATAGTCAGCAGACAAATTAAGTTGCATATCTCCATGGCAGGGATAATGCCATACGTAGATTGACAGTGGGGACAGACACCAAGTCTGATCCTGATAGAGTCTATTCTTTTTTTTCTTTTCAGAATAACAACAACAAACCCTTAAAGCAAGCAAAATTATAAGATCATGGGTAATTCAGTATCTATCCCTGAGAACTTATCCCTTGGGTGCATATTAAATAAATGAAAGACAAAGGATTTAGAAAAATAGGTGGAAACTAGTTTTTTGTTACCTGGCTTGGCCCTCATGTAAATTAGAGAATGGAGGCTTGTTCTTTAAATGGGAAGGAAAATGGGCAGAGGTCTGAATACTTGTTTTTTCCCCCCTGAGGAATATAATGTAGTGATGTCTGATGCAGATCTGCCTCCTGGTGACAGTGGCCACCTGGACTGTTTTGATTCAGTGTCAGCCACAATTGGTAGACCCAGTCTCAAACATCCCCTTCTTCCATGTTTGTTTCCATATGTGTCTGTCTACTGTCTACATGGTACCAAAAAAAAAAAAAACAGCATCAAGAAAAATGGATCCAATACCCTTTAGTTAACATTTTTCTTGAGCCATGTTGTTTTTTTACACAGGATTCTAAGGAAGTTCAGACCCCCACCCCTGCTGTGTGCTCCTACCCACCTCCTCATGGAGTATCCTATTAAAGAAGAACTGTGAGACCCCTCCTCATGGAGTATCCTATTAAAGAAGAACTGTGAGACCCCAAAGATGCTCTCTCCCTCTTGAGATGGACCACATTCTCCCTTGCACATGTATTCCCACTTTCCTAAATAAACCTCTGTCTTTGTCTCTGAGGAAAAAAAAAAAAAGAAAATATTATGAACATCTCTATCACGAGTTTGACAACATAGATAAAATGGACAAATGCCTTAATAAACATAATATCCAAAATTGATTTATAGTAATTGATATCTATAATTAATATACAATCTGTATATAATAGCATATATATTTTAAACTTATACTTTAAAAAATTTCCACAGAAAAACTTCTTGACCCAGATGTCATTGAGAGTGAATTCTATCAAAAGTTTAAGAAAAGATAAATAAAACAATTATGCACAATCTTTTTTGAAAAATGTGTGTGTGGGGGGGACCTGCATGCCTATGAGTTATATGAGGCCATATGCCCCTAACTCCAAAATCTGAAAAAAAAATACAAGAGAATTTACAGGACAGTATCCTTCATTAACATAAAATATCCTTAACAAATATTAGTGACTACAGTCCAGCAATATATATAAAGGATAATGCATCATGATCAAATAGTGCTTAAGATGCAGAATTAGTTTACATTCAAATGTTAATCAATGTAGGTCACTGAATTAGCCTGGTAAAGGAGAAAAAGCACATGGACATTTCCACATGGGAAACTGAACAAATTCTCAACAAACTGGGAATAAAAGAGGACTATTCATTCCCATAGGGAATCTATGAAAAACGTGCAGTTAACATCCTAACACTTTTCCACTAAGACAAGAAAAAACATGTTTGTTTTTGCCAATTTTATTCAACATTGTACTTGTTCTAACCATTGCCATAAGACCTAAAAATTAAGAAAGAATAAAACTTTTTTTAAATTTAAGACAACATGTGTGTATATGAAGAAAATCCTAAGGAATCCAATAAAAATGATCAAACTTTAAAAAAAACTACTAGATCTACTAGATATAATAAGTGATTGCATGATTTGAACAAGGTATGGACATTTAGGATAAATATACAAATATCAGTCATCTTTCTATGTACCACCAAAGAGCAATTGGAAATTAAAATATAATCGCATAAGCCGGGTATGGTGGCACAGGCCTGTAATCCCAGTACTTAGGAGGTTGAGTGAGACAGGAGGAAAGCAGGTTCCAGGACAGCTTCAGCAATAGCAAAGCTTTCCTCAATGTAGCAAGATCCTGCTTCAAAACAAAAAAAAAAATAAAAATAAAAATAAAAATAAAAAGGTCTGGGGATGTAGCTCAGATGTAGAATGCCCCTGGGTTCAATCTCCATTACCACAAAAGAAAAAAAAAACAACAGCATAAAATATAACATACTTAGAGATACATTTAACAAAATATATGCAAGACCTATCCGTTGAAAACCACAAAATATTGCTGAAAAAAATTAAAGACTTAAACGAAGGTAGAGGTATACTATATACATGGATTAGAAGAGTCAATGTTGTTACTATCCCAATTCTCCCTAAATTTATCTATAGATAAAGTGCAATTCTGATCACATAGCCAGCAGAATTCTCTTTGAAACTAAAATTAATATGAAAAGTGAAGGGCTTAGAATAGTTAAAACAATCTTGCAAAAGAAGAACAAAGTTGGAGAACTCTTTACAAGACTTACTATAAAGCTATAGCAATCAAGACAGTGTGCTACTATTTATGTTAGGCTAGTAAATACATTGTGGTACAATAGAGAAAGTCTAGAAATAGTTCTTTCCATTTATCATCAAAAATTATTTTATAAAGATGCCAAAAAATTACTGATAAAATACTTTTAAATAAAAAAGACTGGATTAAGTGACTATTCATACCAAGAAAAAGTGAGAAATCACTTACTTTTGTATATTACACAAAAAATAATCACAGAAGTGTTATAAACTGAACATAAAAGCTAAAATAAACATATATAGTAAACAACTGGAGACGACCTTTGTGAATTTATGTTAGGTAATTGTTTATAAACAGAATGCAAAGAACACTGACTAAAAAGACAAATGGGCAAACAGGACTTACCAAATTAAAGACACTAAAAATAATTCAAGCCACAGACTGAAATAAAATAGTCACAATGCATATACCTGAAAAATAACTTAGACTCAGAATATTTCTTTTTTTCTGCATTTATGGTACAGGGACTTGAACTCAGGGGTGTTCTATCTCGAAGCTAAACCCCCAGCCTTTTTTATTTTTTATTTTGAAACAGGGTCTAGCTAAGTTACCAAGCACTGCCTCAAACCTGTGATCCTCATGTCTCAGTCTCCCAAGTACTGGGATTATGGGTATGTGTCACTGCACCTGGCTCCAGAATACATGGGTGTGTGTGTGTGTGTGTGTGTGTGTGTGTGTGTGTGTGTGTTACTGAATTGAACCCAGGGGCATTCTACCTCTGAGCTACACCCCCAGGCCTATTTTATTTTATTTTTTATTTTGAAACAGGGTCCCACTAAGTTTCTGAGGGCCTTGCTAAATTGCTGAGGCTGACCTGAAATCAACAATCCTCTTGTCTCAGCCTTCCAAGTACTAGGATACAGGTGTGCAACCAGAATACTTTATTTTTTATTGGTGCATTGTAGTCTCACATCACAATGAGTATCAGTTTGGTGTTAACATACATGCACACAGCTTTTAGTGTCCCTCCCCCCTGCCTCCCCCCCCACATGTAGCACTGAGAATGATGTTGGTATAATCTCATATGTACACATTGATTATGATAGTAATTCCATAGATTCACTTCTTTCTTGCCCTTCCCCTTCCCTTGTACCCCTTCCCTTGCACCACTGAGGGTTCTCTGTTGTCATTGGAGTCCCTTTTGTGTCCCCACTACTCCCTAGGTTGCGCATATTAATGAAAACATATGTCCCTTCTTTTTTTGTGATTGGCTAATCTCACTTAACATAATGTTCT
>PVJS01035366.1:0-21054 GCA_004027185.1 Glis glis | reverse complement strand
AGACCCCGGCGTCCAAGTGCGCAACCCCGGCCCACCTGCACCACCTGGACTGCACCTGCGTCACCTGGGCGGCCCGTGCGCCAAGTACCAGACCCCGGCATCCCCGCTCGCAAACCCGGCAGCCCCTGTGCGACCTGGGCGTCCCCTGCGTCATCTGGGCGGTCCCTGTGCAGGTACAAGACCCCGGTGTTACAGCGCGTATTAAGTTACTTGCTTCTTCAAAAATAATTGTTGCAAGCCGGGCATGGTGGCACACGCTTGTAATCCCAGTACTTAGGAGCCTGAGACAGGAGGATCGCAGGTTTGAAGCCAGCTTCAGCAACTCAGTGAGGCTCGCATCAACTTAGTGAGGCCCTGTTTCCAAATAAAAAATAAAATAGGGTTGGGGATGTAGCTCAGAGGTAGAACACCTCTGAATTCAATCCCCAGCACCACACACACACACACACACACACACACACACACACACACAAATAATAATTGTTGCAAATTAACAAAAACACACAAGACAGTGTATCAAACACAAAAAGGAGAATAAAAACTTTAAAAAAAGCATTCAGCAGAATTATCCATCCTTGTTCCTGGCAGTCAGGCACTTCCGGGCTCTGCAGTCCCCAGTCCCTCCCCTACAGCCTGGCTTGACCCCCTGAGAAAATGGAGCCTCCCAAGATGTTGACATGATTCTCAAATATAATCCCAGTCTCCTCTTTCCTATTACACTGTTTGTTTATTACACACACACACACACACACACACACACACACACACACACACACCTCCTCCCTCTCAGTAATCCACTGAACCAGTCTCTGAGAGGTTAATGAAAAAACAACTTTATTCACAGGAGCTGGGAGCCTGGGATAACAAAATATCCAGTGGCAGTCCTGCCACCACGTTTTAAGTTCACCACCAGGAGCCTGGCCCCCACCCATGGGGACTCAGCAAAGTTCCTCAAATCAAGCATCTTGCAGCTCACCCACATCTCCCCATCAGCCGGGCAGAACCCGGCCCTGGAAATGTGTATGGTCCAGTAGCACACGGTTCCGCGTGGCCCAAAGAATGTTCAGAAAGCCAGCTCTGACCCCTCCTACTCGAAACATCTTTTTGAACAAACTGACCAGCAAGCCCTCTTGGTTTAACATTCCTAACTATTTTTATACAAGACCTAGTAAGAATCTAAAAAAATATTTCGAAGCCCTCTTTCAGACTACCTCCGAGAACCCGTGGCTTTTTGTGCCTTTCCTACGACAGATTTTTTTTTAATTCATTTCTTTGGTGGTTCAGAAAACCAAGTTCCTGAACCTCCAAGGCAGCCTGAGTAGAGATGCTCCTGGAGTCTAGGAGTGTCTCCCCCAAAGTTTCAGACTGAACTGGACTGGGAAAATCTCAGCTTTCTTAACCAGAGCTTTGTCACAGACCCCAGACGCCACCCACCAGGCTTCCAGTCCCTTCTTCAAGGTATTTACTTAAGGTCAGCCTCCAGGCCTGCCTGCTAGGGCTTGGAGGGAGGGGCCCAGAGGCAGGCTGGGGATGTAGGAGGCTGGGCATGGCTGAGAGAATACTCCATCAGCCTCCTGTCCTGGGGGCTGGAGAAACACCCTCCTCTGGAAGACACCAGTAAGCTTTCTTACTCCTCCCACCATTAACCCACATTCTCTCTCTTTCTCTCTCTCTCTCTCTCTCTCTCTCTCTCTCTCTCTTTCTCTCCCCCCCCCACAGCTTTTTGTTTATTTCACTCAGCTTTTAAAATTATATGTAGTCCTTCATTATGTGATTCTGGAAAATGTAACAAAACCCAAGCCTAGATCTTGAAAAAACATGGGAATAAAAAAAAAAACTGATATTGTCTGAGGTCTATTCCACCCCCCACCTTCCCTGTGGCCCTAAAATCTTTCAATCCCTTGAAAACAAAAGCAAAAGAGATAAGACCCCCGTCTACTCTGAGTTCCAGACGCTGCAAAACATGTGTATTAACGAGTTATAATGCAGCAGGATGCTATACTATACAGGATGCACCTTAATAGAAGCTGTTAATAGTTATAGGAAAAAGAACCAAGTATTTAGACAAAAGACAAAGCAAGTTCCTCTTACTGTCTAGAAAGAAATTAAGAGGAAAATTCTCCATTTAAAATAAAAGTGTGACTGCTCTGTAAGGCTTCTCTGCCCTCCCCCTTAACCTTGGTTGTAAATGCTAACCAGGCCCTACATTTTCTCCCGGACCTGAAGAACAGGAATTGTGACCAGAGTCCCCAAAACTGGACCTCGGGGACAAATCTGTCTGTGAACATCGCCCCACAAACAGGTTTACAGGCAAGGCCAGGCCACACAGCGACCACAGGGCCCGTGAAGGTTAGACCCTGGCTCCGGGTCAACCACCGCTGGCCACTGCGTCTTTCAGTCTTGGGCCGGGTGGCCGGTGAGCCCCTCGGAGTCCTGGCTTGCCGGGGATGCACAGGAGCTGTGGTGGGGTGCGGTGGCTCACGCCATTAGGTGGACCTAAGTTCAAGGACTGGTCACAGGATAGAGGGACAGCGATGCCCAAGTCTCCCGCAGCGACCTGTCTTTTAATTCTCCGAAGCCAGCCCCTGTAGCTGGGTGAGTCTGCTTCAGAGAGGGCAGACAACCGTGCCCACCTGCGCGCAGAACCCTCGGGTCGACCCAAGTAAAGATCATTTTTAGGAGAACGTGCTTGGCCCCCCACACAGTCCTGCCTGTAGTTCCAAGGAGGCTCCCACGGGGCAGGGTAAGAATCGCAGCACGCTGGCTCTATTGAAAGTGAAGGACCGCGTCGGGGAGCTGCAGCGGGAAGTAGGAGAGGAAGGGGATCCCCAGCTGGTAAAAGCCGCCCTGGACGTGAGGGTCGAGCATTAGGGAGGCGTTGAAAGGAGCACGGAGGCTGGAGGAGGAGGAGGCCATAAGCGAGGCGCCCAGGCCACCGCCAGGCCCCGACTTGGCGCCCCCCAAGACCTCACCCCCTCCGGCCGGCTTCTGGCCCTGCCTGCCCGCCAGGATGCTGTCGATGCTGAAGCTCTTGGACCTGTCGGAGCTCTTGGGAGAGCCGCGGGAGGCGGGGCGCGGAGGGGACCCCGAGCCATCCGCGCTGCTCGCTGGCTGGCCGACCGCTCCCTGGACGGCGTCGCCCGCGTCCTGGTGGTCGGGGGACTCGGGCCCGGGCCAGTGGAGGGTCCCCGGCAGAGAGGGGCCTTCCCGGAGGGGAGCGGGGCGCGCGGGCGCTCCCTCGTCGCGGGGGGTCGCGGCACCCGCGCGCCCTGGCCCGCTGCCTGTCGCCGGCTCCCGCGTCTCCGAGCGAGCCCGCTTGGCCTCCGGGGCCCCCGCGCCCGGCTTGGGCTTCCTCTTGCGGCGCCGGTAGTTCCCATTCTCGAACATATCCAAGCAGCGCGGGTCCAGCGTCCAGTAGCTGCCCTTGCCGGGCCGCCCTTTCTCGCGGGGCACCTTGACGAAGCAGTCGTTGAGCGAGAGGTTGTGGCGGATGCTGTTCTGCCAGCCCTGCCGGTTGTCGTGGTAGAAGGGGAAGCGGTCCATGATGAACTGGTAGATGCCGTTTAGGGTCACCCTCCGCTCCGGCGCGTCCTGGATCGCCATGGCTATGAGCGCGATGTAGCTGTAGGGCGGCTTCTGCGGGGGCTCCGCGCGCCCCGAGGCGGCCAGGGCGGCCGCGGGGGCGAAGGCCAGAGGCAGCCCGGGTCTCTCGGGGCCGTACAGATAGAGCATGGGCGAGGCGGCCAGCGCGGGCAGCCTGGGACTGAAGAGGTGGCTCATGGCGAGCGAGAGCCGGCGACGCAGGCGACCCGGGCCGCTTAGGGACTGCGCCCCGCGCCGCAAGGGCTCTCCCGGGGAGCCCGCCGTGCGTCCGCCCTCCGCTCCGCCGCTCTCCCCGGCCGCTCCGCGCTCTGTCCCTTCCTCATGGCTTTAGAAATGTTAAATAATTGTTGTAAGTTTGCTATTATATGTTGACTTAGCGCTGGAAAATAAATTGTCTATGATAAACAGTCGTTGTGTCCTCAGCCCACCCACATTAATTAAAATTTCATTGCTGAAAAACTCCAAGCTTTTCCCTCCACGTGTCTTCTTGATACCAGCCAATCGGTTTCGGGGCTATCCCTTCATTTGTTTATAGAATTAGTCTGTTGATAAGTCCGCCCACCCAAGTTGAATCAAGCTGTGTTTATTTGGAAAAATTTCCGGGCACCCAATATATAAACGCACTGATCTGATGTTTGAAATATCACGTCCACCCCTTGACGCTGTAAGCACACAGTCGGTGAGGCAGGATGTGGACGGGGTGGCTGGAGCCGGGTCTGCCGGGCCAGCCGGGCCGGGGAAGGAGGGCTGGAGATGGGGGTGGGGACGCTCAGGGGGAGCATTACCTCTGGCCTGGGAGAGCCCCGCAGCGCTGAGCCGCCCACAAAAGGCCCTTTCTTCTCTCTGCTGCTTTAACAGGAGATACTGACATAACACTAAACTGCAAACCTCTTTCTGAGGTCCTGCAACCTCTTAGATATTGGGGGGGGGTCGTGTCTAAGATGTTTGGGTGTCTGATGAGAAAGGGAAGGGCCCTCCCTGTAGATTCTGGGGACACCCTGTGGGAGGCAGATACTCTAGAGGTCCGCATGAACCCTCCCCCCCTTACAGGGTTCCCTGGGGACCCAGGGAAGAGGAGTGGACCCCAGTCAGAAACCACCTCTCTGGAAGGGAAGGAGACACTGGGGCGAGGGGGAGGCTCAGGGTACCTGGCCCACTGCTCAGCTGAGGAAGGTTTCAACATAATAAATCTGCTTGGAGAGTTGGGGAGCAAGACTAGGGTCTCTCTGGGGGGCTTAGGGTGCAATCGCTGGCACAGTGAAGGGGACCTGGCAGCTGGCAGGGAGACCTGGTGTTTGTGGATGTGGGTCTTTTGCTTTATATTCTGTGCTTTCCTGTTTATAACAAGGAGGGGGTTATAACAACTTTACAAGTGCACGCAGCTGGCCCGTGATTACATTAAGCTTTGGGAAGCCTGCTTGCTCTCCCCCCACCACCCCCCACCCACCCCAGGGTGTAAGCACCCCACTCCTGTCTCGTTTTCCATGGAACCACGTCACACTTCGAATCAAAAAGTCCGCCAGACGCTCTGGGATGCTGGTTCCGTGGGAGACGGGTCTCCCTCCGCCCCACGCTGGGGTAGGGTGGGGGCGTGTAGCGTGACGGGTTCCTGTTTACGATCTCCGCTGAGTATTCTTTTAAAGGAAAGAGAGAACACGGAGGATAACTGAATTAGCGTTTCATTGAGTAAACCGTGGGCGATGCCAGAGAGCAGAGGGCGGGCGGGGCGGCAGGTGGGCGCAGCAGGAAGGGCCACCAGCACGCAGACCACTGGAGGGAGAGAGACACGAAGCGCACACTAATGGAGGGGGGGCTCTGCCACTGCTGCTGACACCGAGAGACACCAGGCCAGTGCTCAGGTCGCCTCTGAACACGAAGAGCGTGGCTAGCATCCCACTCTGAGAGGAGGAGCCCAGAAAATACCCCACGTGCTGGGGGGTATCGGCCCAGTGGAAAAGTAGACTTCGGAGGAGCCGGTAAGAGGAAGTCAATCTCAGGGTCGAAAAACCGGTTTGGGTGCAGGCCCCGCCTAAGGGAGCGGCAGGCCCGGCCCGGGGGACACCTCCGACTCCCCCTCCGCAGCGCTGCGTCTCAAACGTAGGCCCAGACTGCGGCCAAGCCTGGCCCGCCTACGTCCTGGGGGTGGCCCTCCAGCCAAGAGGGGGCGGGGCGTTGTCCTCTCTGGATCCCTCCTCTCCCCCAGGACCCCTTTCAATCCTGGGGTGAAAAAGGAGCCTTGGTGCCCGCGCCTTTGCAGCCCAGCCCCCTCGCTCCCCCACCCCTGCGACCCCAGTAAGCCCGTTTGGACGGACTCAGCTCCGGGGTTCCAGCCCGTGCGCCGGCTCCAACAGACCCAGACCCAGAGACCAGCGGGTGTCACGACGCAAGCCCTCCCCTCACCTCAGCATCTCAGCCCCTCCCGGAGCTCCCCGGCACCCGAAGTCCCGCAAGCACGCACGCACATCCCTGACTCTCCCGAAACGCGCGCCGTCCGGGCGCGTCTCCCAAACTCCAGCTTCAATCTGTGCACGAATAAACAACCGCCCGATTTGGGCATGGGCCGGACCCGGGCGGAGCCGCGCGCGGCCGGTGGGCGGGCCGCTGATGGCGGGACGGGGAGGCTCGGGGTTCCGCTCGCAGTCCGCAGGCGCACGCCCAGCTCCGCGCACTGGAGGGTTCCCAGCCTCCCGGAGGTTCCAGCCGCAGGACGCCGGCGTCGCGCCCCAGCCGGCTCCGGCGCGGGTGTGGAAGTCCTGGGCTCGCAGGTGATGCGTTTGCAACTGGAGCCCAGGAGGGACAGCTGTGGGGAGCCACCCGGCACTTTCGCACGTTTCCGGGGAGCTCGAAGCGCCTCCGCCCCAGCGTCCCCGGGAGGATGCGCCCTCGTGCGGAAGCTCCGTTGGCTGAAGACCCAGCCGAGGCCGGTGGGGGCGGGCGAGCCTGGGAGAAAGCCGGGGGCGCGGGTGTCCCAGGGAAGGGGGGGGGTCCCAGAGAGCCAGGCGGGGACACTGAAAATTCCTTACAGTCTTCAGATCCCAGAAAAGCGCGTCATCTTCAAGTCCGTTGGAGAGAGCGAGCGCATCTCCCAGCCTGCAGGACACACAGCGCCCTCCAGCCTGCGGGATGCTCCGGAAGGCCTGACGTTTCCAACTCTGCGGCCGCGAGCACAAATTGGGTTCAGCGTGCAATGAGGGCGACAGCAGCTCCCCCAGTCCTGGGACAAAGCGGACGTGCGCTCCTCAGGGAGGCTGGATAGAGCCCAGGCGGGGGAGGGGGAGAGGCCTTCTGAAGAAAGAGGGGTGAGAGACCGGAGCTCCTCCCACTGCCCCCCATCCGCCCTGTCCCTGCCCCTCCAGAAAGCAAAAAAACCGACATCCAAGTTGACCAACATCTGGGCCATCTTTCCAAATAGCTGCATCCCTTTTTCAAATGTAAAGATAGTCAACACGCTCTGTGTGTGTGTGTGTGTGTGTGTGTGTGTGTGTGTGTGTGTGATATGTATGATTCTACCTTATGTGCTTGAGAAAAGTGGGTCAGATGCAGCCCAACCACCTTTCTGACAGCCTCCAAACATTGGGGACAAAGATGATAGTAACAATATTAATCGCTGAGATGAACTGACTGCTACAATGTGCTGGCATTGTTCTAAGTGCTGGTATCAAGCCATCCCCATCCACAGCCACTCTAAGTAGATGCGTGGGTCATTCCCATTTTGCAGGCTGTAAAACTGAGGCCTCCCAAGTGAACATGCCCCGGGTCTCCCATGCAGAAGTGCTCAAAGTCAGAAAAACAATCATACTGTAACAGCTCCCACGTGTGGACATGCGGCCCATGGAAGTTCTCTCCTGAACCCTCACAGCTTCTCTGAAAGGCAGGCGTGAAAGATTCACCCATTTTACAGAAGACAAAACGGGGGCTGGAAACAGATGGCCCCAAAGCCATGGAGGTCATCCATGGCAGGACAGGAACCGAACCCACGCTGTTGTCCTCCAAAGGTGGAGCTCTGGGGTCTGGCATGATCAGGTGTCCTCAGGGCTGGGAGAGAGGGGTTGTTTGGGGGAGACAAAGTAATGAGACCATCACAGCAGAGGGGGTGCCACACACCAGAGCTGGGAGACACAAGAAACCCCAGAGTCCTCGCTCCCAGCCCCCCTCCTCTTCCTGCCCCTCCCTCCCCACATTGCAAAGAGCAGAAGTCTTCCCAAGCCCCCTGCCGCTTCTCTTGGGAAGAGTCAACATGATGGCCACCAAGCTTGGTCTGAGCCCAGAGAGCAAGTGACACACTTATTTATCCTTCACCTTGTTGCCAGAAATGGAAGGTTCCAGATGAGGCAGCTGAGGCACACGCACTGCCCTGCCCGAAGCGTGGCCTGAGAGATGCCGTCAGTTGAGACCAAAGAATCTTTTCTGTTCTCTGTTCCCCAGGAAAATCCCAGGGGCTGACAGTGGACGCTTACGCTTACTGAGGATGGTCACTGTGTCCGGTTCCTCCACCCTCACCGTCACCCTATTCCATGATCCTATCATTTTTTCCAGTTGGGAAGCTGACCCAGAGACCTCAAAGTAGTAGGGCAGCCACGTCACATAATCCCTCTACTATTCTAATTTGGCGCATGTGAATCCAGCCATAGAGGGAAAGACTTCCCTGCAAGACTAAGACGGGAGGCAGGATGGGAACTCGGGCCAGGGGGCTGCTGGGAGAGGGAAGGCACAGGGCTGAGTTGTGCAGGGTCAAAGGGTCAGCCTGGGTGGGCACAGAGACTGGGGTCCCCGGCACCAAGCTGCGTCCCTGGACCAGAGGGCAGAAATCTCTTGTTACCCAGCTCCAGCCTTGAAAGTCACCTAGGAAGCCAGTCCCCTCATCAGCCCATCCCTGTCCCACACACACAGCCCCAGGATGGAGTCCCCACAAGCCTGACACTTGGAAAAGCCGCCACACCCAAAGAGACGCACTCAAAAATCACCGTCCAGAAGACACCTCTGTCTGCTTTCCCCGTGTGGAGCAGGTGTGTTGACAGCCAGGTGAAGCCTGGCCCAAGATAAAGGTGGGCAGGTGGCGCCTTCCCAGGCCCAGCAGCTGTCCCCCACCATGAGGGCCCAGGGATGGTGGCTGCCAGCCTTCCCAACTCCCCTGAAACTTTCCGCCCCCTTCCCTGCATGCCTATGTCAAAAAGCAAACATAGCAAAGCCTTGGAGAGCTGAGGCTGTGCAAGAGAGAGGCGGGCAGGGAATGCGAAGTTTGGGAAAGCATTTCAAATATGTGGTGCAGGGAAGCACTGGGGAAGGAGGGCCGGCCCTCCGGTGCCCCATCCTGTCTGTCTCCCCTCACCTGGGACAGAGGCGCTGGACTCTACATCCCCCTCCCTGCGCTGTCCCTAGCGAGTGCACCTAAGGCTGGGAACCTCAGAGCTCCACTGGCCAGCCAGGCGGGAGTGTACAGTCACAGACGGCAACGGAGGACAGAGTCCCTGAGGGCCAGCCACGGGCTCAGAGGAGACCCTGGCGCCTTCTCCGGACACTGGTTTTGCCCTCGCAGCAAAGCGTGTCTTTTCTCCGGGTCTCTGTCTCCGTGTATCTCAGGTTTGGGTTACCAATAAATTCCCACCCGTGGTGGTCCTACCCAACGACCCCTCCTGTGGGTTGGGTTTGGGAGTGGGGCCAGAAGGCCGGAGGCAATCCCGATCCAACAGGGCTCCTTCTCAGGAGAAAGCTGAAAAGTGGCTTCTGGCTTTGGTGTCCCTGCAGGAGCCACCCCCAGTGCTGGCGGGACCCCCAGGGAGTGGTAGGGTACAGAGGCGGAGGACCCCTGGAAAGATTTATGAGCCAAGCACTGAAGTTCCCAGGACCCTTCACTTTCTCCTCCCTCCCCTGACTGCTGACCTCGGTGGGTACCCGGAGGGCCATCGCAGGAGCCCTGGCTGTGCCCAGGGAGGGAGAGGGGCTTGCTCTCACTGCCGGCTGTGGTCCTGCCAGCTGTGGTCTTCGGATTTCTAGTCCAATGCACGAGCCATGCAGGACACAGGTGGCTGCAGAATTTGCACCTTCAGGGACAAACACCTGAGCCAGGGCATTGAGGGCCACGTGGCTGCAGATCCGAGCCCATTCTGGGAGAGGTGTGGGCATGGCCGGACACTGCCGCCCCTCTTCCTGAGAACTGCGAGGCTGGGTGAAGCTTCAGTCTTACAAGGAGCGGATGGTAGAGGGTACTCAGGCTGCAGCCTCTTCGGGCTGGGATTCCAGGGATGCTCAGAGCCCGCCGGTCTCTCTGGAAAGCCCATCTGTCAAAACTGGACTCTATTTAGTCACAGTCCACCCAGCCATAAGCACCAGGGGCTCGGGGTTAGCCCTGCAGAGAAGCAGTCTCTGCCCCGGTGTTCCAGTCGGCTTCATTTTATTTACAGCATCTTTTCAATCTGCCCAGACAGATCTTCTTATTGAGTTGAGAAGGAACATGGTTACCCGGCACGGCTTCGTGCAAACTGAGTTTTCTTAGACCTCGCAGCCACCCCAGTCCCTGAGACCAGCGGCTGGGTCGGGTATTCCAGCCGTTTCTACCGGACCTCCTTTCTCCTTTTCCGGGAAGGCTGTGGGCTTCCCAAGGACGACGCAGCCTAAGGAAGAGGTGGCGAGCATATACTGGAAGCAAAGACCGCCTGTCTGGCGCAGAGTTCTCTTCGGGCCAGGTAGGAGCCGCGCAGGGTGGCTGTGAAGATGCGAAGCTGGGCCACAGCCGGGAGGGGGCTTTGGCCCCAGGCTGCCGGCACGTCGCGCTGCGGATTTCTCTGCTCCACTGAAGGAGAGATTGCTAAGCTCTAGGCCCAGGTCCATGCTGGGTTGCAGGAAGTCAGGCTGAGCCGAGCTCTGAGCACCGCACTCAACGCGCAGCACACCGAACTAGCTTCCCGGCACTTACCTGCACCTACCCGGTCCCACCGACTTCAGATTGAGGAAGCCACATCTCAGGTGCAGGTTCCCCACTCTTCTGCCTCTAGAGGCCTCGATAAAGTCCCCAATACACCTCGGTCCCAGCTGCCCACATTCCCAGGGGAATGGAAGGATCCCTCGCCATAGCCTCTACGGGGCTGGAGGGGAGACCTTCTCCAGCTCCCCAGTCCTAGGAGGAGCTTCTCTAAGGAGTCTTTCTGAAGGTGTGAAAGCCCAGCTGGGGTTCAATAGCAGCACTCCATCTCACCCACGCCATCCACCTCTCCCATACTTGATTTCTCATGGGGCACCCAGGGCTTTGAATCTGAAAACCAGGGCAAGCTTTCAGGGAGATGTCTTTGAAACATCTGGAGGAGAAAGCCAGCTCCCTTGGGGTCTAGGACAGCCCTCTTCTCCTTGGGTAGATGGCAGGAAGAAAGCCTAAGCAAAATGAAACTAGGAGCCTTAGCCGCCTCCTCCGCCCACTGAACCAGAGGATTCCTTACCCAGGGGCCTGTCCACCGTCAAGTCCCGGCTCCCACAGGTATGAAAAAGAATAAAACGCAGCCTTTCTATCTTAACCACGCGGCACCTCCCCGAGCCACAGATTGAAAGAATCTGTGTTGCACATATGGGGAAAATTATTATGCCTCCAACTTCCCCTAATTCTATTTTAACGCAGCAGAGAGATAAAATACCATTTTAACACCACCACCCAGGTTATGTTGGTGGGTCACCGCCACTGAGCTGAGAAAAATCGCCCTTTGGCAAAATCGCTGTCCCCTGGAAAGTGGAATTCACAGAGTTCAGCTCACCTGCTGGGGCGGGAAAAGCCGGGGTCCCAAAATTCACACGCAGAGGCCATCAGGGGAGTCGTAGATTTCAGCCAGTAAAACAAACAAGAAAGACATTTCCCCGGCTACATTTCACAAAGGCTACATCGCTATCAAAAACAAAAAGACCAGATATCAAAATCGGAAAGAATAATCTTCTCCCTACTATTTAGCATCTCCAAAGAGTTGGTTCATTTTAGCACTCCAAAAGCATCATACGTTTTTTTTTTTTTTGAAGAGCAGTGGGGCTTTACTTTATATTTTTTTCACTGCAATAGGGTAAAGATTTTTGAAATCAAGAAGTAAAGTGACCTGACACCCACTTCTCCTGTGGCCCAGTTCAAATTCTTCTCTGGAAAACCATGGATGTGGGCAAAGAGGTCCGCATTTTCAGAAATTGAGGGAAAGACAGACCCTGGCTTACGGTTAGCAAATGGACTGTTTATCCTTCTTCCCCTTGGCCTCCTCAATTGGGGACAGATGGACATTCAGAAGCAGTGGCACTGTTTTGCACTTGGCCTGTTTCTCTGCATATAACAAAGTGCTCTGCCGAAGTGGCCAGCTCACAATGATGCTTCGGGAAGCCCTGTCCAAGCGGCCAGTTTCTCAGATTGCCTCAAGAAAAAAAAAAAAAAGGCCAGGGTGGGATGTTTTCATTAATCAAAAGCCTTTTCTATCACTAAATAAGACACCAGAAGCATGCTCCTTTCCCCCTGTGATCAATATACATGCCTACACATACAGCCACCTGGGTAAAAATAATAATAATAATAACCAGAACAGGTGGGTTTGCAAACACACCTAGTTTTTTTTTAAATGCAAGAACACAGACACGCTGTCCGAACTTTGGGGAAAAAAAACAACATGGGTTTATTTTAAGGTAAATACAACCATTAAGACCACATAAGACAAACACAGACGAAGTTAAAAATTTTAAGACTTTCTTTAAGGAATATCCAGGGTCGAATCTACTATACAAAACCATCACACTTTGCAAATAAAAAGTATCAGATACTTGACTTCTTTATCCACCAACCAAAAAAGTAATAATAAATTATTTTCTTGTTTTGAAAAAGACCTACAACTGGGAAAGGAATTCGATCTCATAATTGCACGGGTGGGAGGGGAGAACTCACATGGGTTTTTTAAATTCAATTTGGCAGAAACGGTTGGGCAAGATGAAAAATTATCCAGTGAAATCAACTTTAAATATTATATTAATGGCTCTGAACAACAACAAAATAGCCTGATTACAAATCCACACATTTGTACAGCACGGTTAGAGAAATTTAAAATTACACACAGCACATACATTATCTCTAGAGACTCCCATTATTATGGGGGGGGTCTCTATAGAAAGTCATTCATGGGTCGCTATGGGATTTGGTCCATAACTTAATCTTAAAAATCCCCAGTGGAGCATAGCACAGCCTTCTGGGGGGCAGGGGGTGTTAAATCAATATTCATTTCGCTGGGCCGCATCCCTTTAGAGGGGCCTCCTGCGATCCCAGAAACGGGGCGGCGGATTAAAGTTACCTGCGGGCTTCACCGACGGCTGAGGGCTGGTGCACGCGAGCTCTGGGCTCCGGGGTCTGAGAGAGGGTGGGTGGGCATGTTCTGTTTCTTTGTTACGTCTCTGTCTCTGCAGCCTTCGGGGTCGGAGAGGGTCGCATCTGCGAGGCGAAGCCGGAGCAGGCCGGGAGCTGGGGAGGGCTGGGCGCATCAGTATTTCGTGCAGTCGTAGGAGTAAGGGGCTGCGTGGCGGTAGAGGGACGGCGTGGCTCTGTAGGGCAGTTGACAGCTCGCGTTGCTCACCTGGGACTCCCCGAGGCTCGAGTTTTCGATTCCCAGCCGGTGGGAGTTGAACATCTCCCGGACGTTCGGGAAAGTTTGCTGTTGGGCGGCGAACGTGTGGCCGGGGAGGTGGTTCAGGTCCCCGCCGTGGTTGAGATACCAGGAGGCGGCTTGGGCCGCGGCGGCCGTGGGCTGCGGCGCGGGCTGGGGCTGGGGCGCCTGCGGGGGCGGCGGCGCCTGCGGGTGGTGGTGGCCGTGGTGCGGGTGGTGGTGGCCCACGGCGGCGAGCGCGCCCTCCTGGCCCGCGGCGAGGTTGAGGGCGCTCAGCGGCGACGCGGGGCCGCTCGGGTGGTCCGAGAGGGCCTCGTCCAGGGCGGGCGGGACGCACATGTGCGCGGGCCGCTCGGCGCCGGTGTACAGGCTCATGGCGCGCATGCTGCACTGGTAGCCGCCCGCGCCCCCGGCCTCCAGGCCCTGCGCGCACGGCTGGCCGTAAGCGGCGGGCGGCGCGGCGGCGTAGGGCAGCGCCAGCGATGGCACCACCAGGCCGGCGCGCCCGGCCGCGGGGCTCAGCTCTGCGCCCGGCGGCGACGTTCGCAGCGTCATGATGTTCTCCACGCTGAAGCCGGGCAGCCCGTTGGGCGCCGCGGCGTGGTGCTCGGGCAGCGAGCCGTCGGGGGAGCCGGCGGGCGTGGAGGCCGCGCTGCGCGGGCTGCCCTGCAGGGCGCTCTCGGGGCTCAGCGCCTCCACCTTGGTGATCACCGGCAGCGCGGGCGACGCCGCCTCGCTCTTGATCACCACTTTCTTCTCGGCCTCTTTGGGGGCGTCCGCTAGGGGGGGCCCGGCCGGGGCGCCCTTGGACGCCGGCGGGGGCGGCTCCTTGAGGTGGGCCCGCTCCTCCTTCTCTTTGGGCACGTCTTTCTTCTTGAAGCGCCGCCGGCGCCGCAGGAAGCTGCCGTTCTCGAACATGTTGTAGGAGTCCGGGTCCAGCGTCCAGTAGCTGCCCTTGCCGGGCTTCTTGTCGTCGCGGGGCACCTTGACGAAGCACTCGTTGAGCGAGAGGTTGTGGCGGATGCTGTTCTGCCAGCCCTGTTTGTTCTCCCGGTAGAAGGGGAAGCGGTCCATGATGAACTGGTAGATGCCGTTCAGGGTGATCTTCTTGTCGGGCGCGTTCTGGATCGCCATGGTGATGAGCGCGATGTAGCTGTAGGGCGGCTTGACCAGGTCCTTGGGCGCCGCGGGCTGGTGATGGTGGTAGGGCGCGTAGGAGCGGCCCATGCCCGCGCCGTATTGCTCTGGGTGGCCGGAGTAGACGCCCATGGGACTGGCCATGCCGCCGTAGCTGCCCGCCGCCCGGTAGTAATTCTGCTCGCTCAAGTAGGGCACCACTCCCAGGGCGTTGGGGTCGGACACGGAATAGCGCGCCTGCATGCTGCGTCCCGGACGGCTCGCCACCGCCTGCGCGCACGGACTGCGGCGGGGAGCGAGGAAGGCCTGCCGAGCGAGAGCGAGAGCGCGGAAGGAGCCGGCGGGGGCAGCTTCGGCTCCGGGAAGCCTCGGGGGCGAGGTGGAGGAGGCGCCGGAGCTCGGGCCGAGGAGGAGCGCTCGATTTCAGCGGACTGGGAGGGTCAGCATCTTGCGGGGCGCGCCCCGGGCGACCCCAACGCTGGCCCTGCTCGCCCGCGCGCTCTTGGGGCCGGGCCGGTGGCCGGCGGCGGGCGGCGGGGACGCAGAGGAGCAGAAATGTGCGCGCAGAGGACCGACGCCGGACCCCCGGTCCACCGCGCAGGCAGGGGGAAGGCGGCTCTCCAAGCCCCCAGCAAATCGGCCGACCTGAGGGGCAGCGAGCCGGTGTCCAAAGTGGCTGCCCTGCCGAGCCCGGAAAAAGAGGCAAAGTCCCTTTTAGGGATTGGGAAAAGTTTCAAAAGTCTTCTTGCTGAAAGCGAGTTTTTACTTTCCTCAGGCCGCGCCCCCTCCTGGAACTTTGGACCAATCACCCGGCAGCTATGAGGAGAGGGCACCAATCAGGACGAGGAGCGCCGGAATCCGTCGGCTCTAAGACCCAGAGCCGGGAAGCACCAGCCTTTTCTGCAGCTCAGTCCTAACTTATAAGGACTTTTTATTTTTTTAATGAGAATTATATTATTAAAATTTATTTTATTATCACATTTTGGTTAATGGGCCCAAGGGCCCAGGGCAAAAAAAAAACCCGACGTTTATTTACAGAAAAATAGTTTGAAACATAATATCGAATGTATTCTAGGATCTCCCCCGAAAGACCTTTTAAGTAGCACAGATCATGGGAGAATTTTCTTATTAATGAGTGATGAGGCGAATAATTAGATTCCTAATGATCGGGGCCCAGGTGTAATGGATTCAAAGCGAAGTACCAGATTGCAATGGAAAGAGACTAATCTGGATGTCGTCCTAATTTGATACGATAATTAATAATCGACAGGGAGTTTTCAGGTCCGGGCGGTCAGGAACGACCTAGCGAGGTTTTAGAGGGACGTTATAGGAACCGAATTCCCCTCGCCCCCAGCTCAGGGTCCGGCCGTGCAGACGGCCTGGGGACGTGGCGTATGGAAGCCAAGTCCTAGGAAACTGATCCTTGGAATTCACCAAGGATTCGGTAAACCATCCGCGTCCCCACGAGCAGCTTTGTGGGGTTTGGGGCAGAGTGTGAACTAATTCTGCTCATTTCGCCCCTTCCTGTCCCTCGCAGATGTCTGCAGCCCACCAGTTCCAGCGTCGCCGCCGCGTCTCTCCCTTTTCCCAGATATAAATTCCCTCTGACAAGCTGACTCCCGCGCTCCCCAAAGACCAGAACAATGCAGCAACCCACCGGGCCCAGGCAGAGCCCGGGTGCCTCAGCCCAGAGAGAAGAAAGCCGAGCCTGTTTTCCGTGGGGGCTTCGCCCGAAGACGCGCGTAATTAGCGCAGCGCACGGCCGGCTCCCAGAGCCCCCAGTCCCCAGCGGCTGGGCGGCCAACGCGAACCCCACAGGGCGTCCTCCCTAGCGAAGCCCCCCTGGGGATTCTGCGAGTTGAGTTTTTATATCGCAATTTTTGGGTTTTGTTGAGTTTTGCTAAGGTGAGTTGGGGACCAGGGCTCCTTGGGGGAGTGGGGGTGGGTAAGCCGTAGCCGACGGTTCAAGACACCCTCAAGATTCTAATATTCCGGATTCTGACCCAGAGCGCCTCGCAGGTCTTCGACCTTCAGAGCTGTCTCCCTCCCTCTAGGAATCCCGCAGACAGTTTGTTTATTTGCGGAGTGATTATTTATTCATTCAACACCTCGAATAATCGAGTTCCCCTGTGCCCACTTCCCTAGAAGTGTCGGGACACCCCTTAGCAAAGGCTAAACGCGTGTCCCAATCCTTCGCGGGGTTGTTCCTCCGGTTGGGTCGGGAAAAGGATTGCAGATAAAACACTTTTATCTCGAGCTTTCTTTTCGCTCCCCAACTCTTATTAGCTTCTCAGCAAAAGGGTGTTGGGGGATCCCAACACCCTTTTGGGGAGGCAAACAGAAGACACCAGGGACATGTTCATTTTCAATAAAAGAATAAGAGAAAAAATATGTGCATCATCTTTGCCTCTTGATAAATTCAAAACCAAAAGGAAAGAACTTAAAAGTTTCTTATTCCCTTGAATATTCTACTTTTGAAACACTGTATTTTTTTTTACCGGTGTACTGCATTCTCTCTCTAACTTGATCTCTCTCTCTCTCCTCTCAACAAAATAAAATAAAGCTATCAGTTCTTAGTTCACAGGTAAATGTTTTGAGCCTTCTCCCCCATCTCCAACCCCCCCACCACGACTTCATTATTTTTTTAATACCTGCAGTATTTTTGCGTTCAACTTAAAAAAATAAGGATGGCAGGAAAAAGTACCTTTCTCCCAAAGTGCCCAAAAATCTTGCAGTTTTTCTCACGATTTTAATGGAAATGCAAACTATTGATCGAGAAACACTCCTCAGTCTGTAGGCTTCTTGGAGAAATATTATTTACTCTGCTTTTACGAGGTGTGTGTGTGTGTGTGTGTGTGTGTGTGTGTGTGTGTGCCTACATGTTTTAAATAACTTTATCCCAGCATAGGGCAAAAAACAAAACTAGCTAAGGAGTGTGAAAAAAAATCCAAAGTGTCAGTTTCTGCCTGACTTTGTATCTAGAGGGGAGCCCGGGTTTAAACCAATGTCATCTACAAAGAACTTTGGTGGAGTTGACAAATATATTAAGCACCCCTCCCACCAAAGAAAAGTGGGGGTGGGAGGGAAGAAATCCTCATGACCAAGACAGAAGAGGCGAGGGAGACATTTCCCTTTGCCCTTGGAATTAGGTTTCTTCTCTGCTCACTAGGAGCCTGGGAGAGATGTTTGTTCAGGTTATTAAAACAACACCTTCCACACACCTGGACTTTGCAAAGGGAAAAAAAAAATCCCTATTTCCGATCTTTTCTTGAACCTGCCAGAGTATTTAGGTTTGGGAGTTGCGATTTTCTTGCCGATTTCCCTCTTCCTGACCTTGTCGTCAGTGAGCCGAAAGCAGAAGCGGGCCCCAGAGGGCCCTGTGCATTACTAAAATAATAAGCGATGAAAAAGGCCAACGATATTCAAGTCACTTCTAGTCCCAGCGCGGCCGGGCTTCTTTACCTGGCTCGGGCGGACTCTGCGGGTGTTGGCGCCATCTTGAGGCCAATACGGGAACTACTCTGAAAACCGAAAGAAAGAAGGAAAGAAAAGAGGGAAAACCGGTCCCGTTGTGGTTACATGAAGGTGCTGACACCTGCTGGACACACCTTAGCATTGCACAGCGGGAAGAACGCCTTCCAGGATCTGTGAGCGAAGGTTGGTAAACAGGCTGACACTCTCCAAAGCCCAAGGACATGAGCTGCTGGGAAACAGAAATACCTTTGAAACTTCTGGAGAGCAAGAACTCTCTAGTCTTTCTGAGGTTTTAAGCAAAGAAAACTTGTGCCTCTCAAGTGGCTAGAAGTTTGGATTGCTTTTCCCCCAAGATTGTCGAACCATTGCTCCTCCGTGTCTTCCCGCTGCCTGAGGGAATTGATCAGAAGGCCGTCTGCAGGGACGGTGTTTAAACGGCTAGTCTTCTCAGAAGGACGACCCATAAGTTGATCTGCTTTTTTAAAAAAAATCTTTTGTGGTGCTCTGGATAGACCCAGAATCCCCAGCCCTATTTTATTTTTATTTTGAAACAGGGTCTTGCTAGGTTGATGAGAGTCTCACTACTTCCTGAGACTGTCCTTGGAACCTGTGATCCTCCTGTCTCAGCCTCCCAAGTACTGGCATTACAGGCGTGCGCCAACACACCCGGATTTATTTTTTTATTTTGAAACAGAATCTCACTAGGTTACTGAGAGCCTCACTAGTGGCTGAGGCTGACCTCCAACCTGCAATCCTCCTGTCTCAGCCTCCCAAGTACTGGGATCACAGGGGTATACCACTGCACCTGGCTAGCAGGGCTGCTTTAGAGGCACAACAGAGAACTCCAAGAGTGGACAAGGAGAAGTACGTTTCTCTTCTCCAGTGCGCTCATCCCAGTATCCTTCCAGTTCCTCTTGAGGCCCACAAGACCTACCTTAGGGAAAAGGACCCGGCAGTAGAACTGTCTCAGGCTCCCAAAAGCTACGCAGGAACTGACCACTGGGTTAAACAAAGCCAACACCACTTCTTAAAAGTCCATTGTCAGCCACATTCTACCTCCGAGCTACACCCCCAGCCCTATTTTTTATTCTTTATTTGGAAACAGGGTCTCTCTAAGTTGCAGAGGGCCTCACTAAGTATATGAGGCTGGCCGCAAACCTGCAATCCTCCTGTCTCAGCCTCCCAAGGACTGGGATTACAAGCGTGTGCCACCACGCCTGGCTGAAATTCACATTTAACCGAGAAACCTGTATCTAATCTGGCAACTCTAAACTTGGGGGAAAAGGTTCTTCAAAGACCTTTTATTAGCTTCCTAAACAATGTTATATCTATTAAGTATTAGATGCAGTTTCAAATAACTATGTAGCATTAGAGTTCACCTAAACAGAGTGTAAAAGGAGAAGGCCTCACTCCCTGGTCCGGGACAGTGTCCCATATGGGAGATCGCAATGGCCGGTCCCCACCGGAAACATGCAAGAAATCGACTGACTGTCAAAAGTATGAGCAGTAACACATTTCAGGCTGAAACCAGACAGCACCTTAAAATGGAAAGGCTGCTGGCTAGTCCTTCCTGCTGCCCAGAGACTGGCCTGTAACTCTTTCTTCTGACAGCTACAATGTATCTCACTAGGCCTTTGCATTGTTTCTTTTCTTGGCCACTAGAGTTGTAATCTGCTGGCTCCTGCTGTGGATTTAGATGTCACTACTTTACTTTAAATACACTGTGTATAGGGGACGTTTACAATTAGCCAAATTGTTCCCAGTTATCCATTTTCTGAAATCATCACACGCTCTGTACATTTTTTAAAATTTTATTTTGGTGCTGGGGATTGAACCCAGGGGGTTCATTCTACCTCTGAACTACACCCCCAGCTTTTTTTTTAATGTTTTGAAACAGGGTCTCCCTAAGGTCCGGAGGCTGGCCTCAAACCTGTGATCCACCTGTCTCAGCCTCTCTGAGTCCTGGAATTACAGGCATGTGCCACCCCTGTACATTTCAAATAAGTGTTTGGGTTTAACTAACCGAATCAAAGCACTGTGCTGGCGCTCCCCGACCCCCTCTCTATCACTGTGACTTCCAACACCGACCCCCTCTCTATCGCTCTGACTTCCAACACGGGGATTTTGTTCCTTTATTTTTACTGCAGTTTCCCTTTCTTTGTGCCTTGAAGGAATACATCTTCCCTTTTACCAGTCTTCCCTAAGGGAAGGTTGGCGTCATAGTCTCTATATTGGTTGACTCCCCACTTGGTTAAGGGCCTATGTTGACACCCCTCCTGTCTCTTCTGCTAATCACCAGGCCAGTTGGAGGTAGGGATTTTTTTTTCTTTTTTGATGGACTGTATTTTTTTTTTTTCCAGCCGTTTCAGGTCCACAGCAAAATTCAGCAGACAGTGCCAATTTCCCACGTGCCCCCGGACTCCTTCCCCACATCCCTCCACATTATGGACACCCCATCCGAGCCGTGCATTTGTTCCAACAGATGAGCCTCCGTGGACACCCAGGTCCGTAGTTTACGTTAGGTGCCACCGTGAGACTGGGAAATGAGGCTCGTAGCTGGTTGGCAGGGACAGGACTGGAAATCAATTTAACCTGAAGTTGTGATGCGCGGTGGCCCTGGCTCAGCAGACGGAGGCTTCCTGCAGAGCCCGCTCTCCGCTCTTGGTGGGGTCTCTACCTGCAAACATGAGGGGTGGAGTGGAATGGGAGCCCGTTTTTCTGGGATGGAAAATCATGAACAGAGCCAGAAGCAGAAGGGCAGAGCGGGCTTCAGAGCCCTGTGTACCTTCCAGCAGGAGCGCTCAGAATCGCCAGGGCGGCGCCACCACCCAGCGCCGGGCCCCCGCGCATGCGCGCCGGGTCAGCGCCGCGCCTCTACCAGTGCGCAGGCGCGGGGGCGCGTGACGTCACTCCGCGCCAAACTCTGCCCTGGGAGGCGTCGCGCGGTGTCTGCGTCGCCATGGAGCCGAGGGCGGGTGAGGGCGCGGCGGGGCTGGCGGGGGACGTCCCGCGGGGCGCGGGGACCGGAGGGGGACCGGGACGGGCGGGGAGGGAGGGACCTTGGGGACGGGGACTCCGAGGAACCGTCGGGGTCGAGCGGGGATCCGCGGGACCATGGGGGACAGGACTCCAAGGGGGCCCATCAGGGATGGAAGCGGGGGCTCCGAGGGACCATCGGGGACAGGGATCGGGGATGGGGACTCCGAGGGACCATCGGGGACAGGGATGGGGATGGGGA